>JAPYZD010000404.1:0-36596 GCA_030522725.1 Ichneumoninae sp. B BG-2022a | reverse complement strand
GAAGGGCAGTAAAGCGGGAACTATAACGGGCTAACCGAACTAAATCGATAGCCGTATCCGAAAAATGTTGATTTTTGTGACCGTGATCGAAAAATCACGTCACAATATATATATATATATACACATGTATATCCATTTCGGGAATTGAACGAAGTCATGCGAAATCTTTTTCGACACAATGTTCAAAATGAATTTATTTTGTTATACGTCGTGATTGCTCTACGTCGTCCTTCCTCCCGCGAAAAGACATTGGTTAATTTTAGCCAAAGCTGCATTCACACGTTCAAGTAGGAAAAGGGCTTTCCTCATTCGCATTCCATTGAAAACAAAGGCAGCCGAATAGTATAAACGACAGAAGAAGTATTTTGAAACTTTTCAGTTCACTTCATTTCGCGTTGTTAATAAATGCCGAATTTCGTAGATTTTCATAGTGTATGACATGAAGAGACTAACGTAACAAGCTACTTACGTTGAATAGGAAGCGTGAGCAATTGCGTGGCCTGTCTTCACTATGTCAGGATAAATTTAGCTAACGGTGCTTCTATTATACATATCAACTCTATTGTTCGACTGTAGGATGGGAGCTACCGTTTTCCCATTGTTTTTCAGGTTCTTGTCTTAGCTACGGACACTCCTGTTGGGGCGGTGAGTGAACGATGGTTTTGTGAATTACCAAGTATGTTTTACAACTTAATCCGTCAGTGAATTCATCATTAACAGAGTGGCAAAAAACATGTTTTTAAATTAGTTTCCTCAACCGACAATTAGTTAATACATCTTATCATATTTTTTTTTCAGTGCATCAAAGTAATTCTGTATTCATCGTTTTTTGAAATTCGTTCCAGCACACGGAAAACGTAGCAACAACGTAGTACATCGGTCAATTGATGCGCATCGGGACGATGGTCTAGTGGCCGAAATGGAAACGGACGGAAATGCACCGGCCCCGAGGAGCCACAACCGTTGGATTCTGTCTCGGCTGATAACAGGACGACTGACGGTACCTGCACCTGCTTCGACCGCTGGCAAACGAAGTGGCAACAGGTGGTACGAGGCGCGAAAAATCATCGCGTTTCCAGGAAACTTGGACACCCACTACGGCTTGACCACGACACAAATATTACGGTGCTGATCGCAATCAATACAATCAAATAAAAATGTGTCTCATTTATATTCGTTAATTTCTTTATATTAACAGTTTCTATATTTTCTGCAACAGGAATCGAAATGCCGAGATCGCGGAGAGCGTCGAGAATGGGAACAGCGTCGACGATGCTGTTGATGTAACGCCAAAACTCCTCGATCCTCACGCAGAAAGAACGGAGCTGTTGTTGTTACCGTCCGAGGACGAATCGGACAATCAATCCAGTCGTACACGCATGATCCAATTACTCAAGGTTTTGGTAAAGTGGCGTTGGTGTATATATTTTTTTTTATATAAATAATGTAGATGGAGATTCGGAAGTGAACGCATTGATTTTTTTTGTTTTAGACCGATGGAGATGACGGCAAGCTTTAAATGACGAAAAATCAACTTACGGCGAAGCGACTAGATGGTTACATTGTTCGGTTCAACGAGATTATTTTTTCATTCAACGTACAATGATTCTTTCGGGATACAGTAGAAAGCTCGATGAGGGTATGAGGTCAAATGAGAAATTCCAGACATTCATTTACAATTTACGCGCCGTCGCGTCGAGTCCTTCCGGAGGTCACGTTCTCCGAGGCGCTGCACAAACTTGTTAAATATCTTTTATTAATGATAAAATTATACTACCAATGTGGGATATGTATACCTATGTATGTATACATTGTCTTTTTTTAAGCGACCGGTTCATGAAAGGTGACATTTGTTCGTATTTGAGGCGGCAAGTGCCAGGCAGCAACTTTCCACATCGACGCGCTAGGAGCTTCTGTTGATGTCAATATAATGTAATCTCAATATAACAACTTTTGAAAAATCCCAGGGTAATCGATCGTCTTCACTTCATATTATTTAACCGATTAATGATCAACTCACCATTGAGAAAAATAATAACAGCAGTATAGTATAGTGTAGTGTAACTGCAATATGTTTGGAATTTCCACTGACAATCGTGTAACATGAAAATACAAATAATTGAAAAAACAAAAAAAAACGCTACCAGGAAGAAAAAATAAAGCATATTTGCAGTGGTCAAGAAGATCATTAACCCTTCTTATCTCCGGAATTTCTATCGCATATGTTTGATAGATTTTCAGAATTTCTACATTGTTACTGGGCGATGTAAATGAATGAGATGATAGGAGTAAACATTTTCCAAGGTTGAGAACAGGTACAACGATTAATCTTAATATCTTTATTCCATCGAACACTCATCTAAATTTTCATATTGTTAACAGTTATACAGAAGCGGGAGAGGGGACTTGTGAATCTTCTTACTCTTCGTTTCTTTCCGAGTCAGCGTTGTAAGGGAGACGATAAGACGTGAGCTGAAAAACAAACAAAGAAAAGCTTGATGTTAGTTTAAAAAATGTAACATTACCAGCACAGAAACCGAGATTTTCAGACCGGAAGTAACGTATTCTGGGCATGACGTCACTCCGGTCAGAAAATGAGATTTTCCAACCAGAATTGACGGCTTTTTTTTGAGCTGCACATACCCATTCTTTTAGGAGCATCGGCATATAGTTGCGCTCGCCTCTTCCGCGTCGTGACAATTCCATAGCCCGATTCCTGTACGCTACGAAGTCCTGTACCTGCTGTCTCGTTATATCGTTACCCCAAACCCGCACGACGTCATTGGAATTCCCCGGATCAGCTTCGACACTCTTCAATCGATCATCCTGTGGATCCGGCGCGAATCTCTTGCCGTGACCGCCGTAACAGGAATGACCGTACGCCTTGCAGGTACCTAAAAACAAAACACATCAATTTAAAAATATGGCCACTTTGAAATTTTTATTACTCAACATCTCCAGCCCCACGTCATCCGATCGAATGAGCTTTCGGGAACAAAGTGGGTTCCATCGATCCACAAATTTAAGAAAACTTAAAAAAAAAAAGAATATCTACCTTCCGGCATCGAGCTCTCCACCGGCAGAAAAAAAGAAGAATCACGCTCCGCTGGAACGTCTATTACTCGATTACGAGGTAAAACCAAGTGCCAATTAATCGACCAACGGCCCCAATGGAGGAAAAACATCTGTCCTCTCCGACGCCTCCAGCATCTTTGGTTTTTTCCTTTTTTTTCACAGTAATTTTTCTCGACCCTTACACTCTCGCCCGTTGAGTGGTTGACGACATTTCAATCACGAAGATAAATTCTAAAATGATCTCTGACAGACGAGCCTCTGATTACATCAGTTCCCAATTATACAGTGGAAAATTCAATAAAAATCTAGGATAAACAAAATTTGATCCAAGAACAGAAAACGGTAATACCGCCACGGTGACAACAGTGGCGATAAGCCATTAAACGATCGGTTATCTAACCACCTATAGTCGAGAGAGGAAGCCAAAGCCCATAACACGTTTCAGTACACGCTCGAGGGCTAATCCCAAATAGCGTGTCCCTCGTGTCCGATTTAATTGCCATGGGTATTGGCAAGATGATCGTGGATCCCAGACACTCTCACGTGAGAGTGTTACGCTTGCGCACGGTACCGGAACGTACCGTTTGTCGAGGTAATATTTAATAAATGCGAACGACGATGAGACACGTGTCGATAGTTAACGAAAAACAACGATATCTCTATGCAGAAGAAGCATGGTAGGCGTCTGTCATTGATACGTTGAATATCGACCGTTTGGAAAATCAATCCGGACACCGCGTATGCGTGATATGTTCGCCAGGATAATTTGCCCTTTGCAAAACCACCTCGCGTCGACCGAGCAGCGATGATTGGCTGTTTAGTTTACGGACGCATTTAACGGGGTGCATCCAGCGAAACGTTGCTCCGCTCTACCCCTCGCGACAGAATGTGCTGCGAGACATGTACCAAGTTATCGACAAATGTTGAGCACCGACGATAAACTTGCTGGCATTCCGTACAGTTGTCAAAGTTATCGGTGTAACGCGGATATCGCAAATGGAGGAATGGATAAATTTACATTGCTTAGAAGCAGCAGCATAAGCATCATATCAAACGACAATCTGGTCAGTTGGAAACGGTTCATTATTTCGAGAGCCGGTAGCGGTACGTGACACGAATAATCATTTGTAACCGCATACGATACATCGTGGAAAAAAAAAGAAAACAAAGGGACACTGTGAATGAACATTTACAGGAGAGCGTTTTGCCAGTTAGTAAATTGCTGCAATACGTCGGTCTGTCTAGATTATGGATACCGGTCAATACGCCAGTAATAACAGGGGATTATATCGGCTCGCTCCATCGATACTCTATCTTTATTTTAGCATTGTTCAGACCCGTTACTATCGGTCCTAGCCTACCTTAGCGAAATCCGGACTATTATACCAATAACTGTGAATAGTAAAGTCAAGGGGAATGGTTTGATAGTTTAGAGGTGAAAGGGTGATTCCGGTGGGTTTCAGAGAGAGGATAGAAAATATAATTGCGCAATGGCTAAGGGCGTATAGCGTTATCAATGAAACGAGTGCAGTGTCACATTATACGCTCCATTATCACGGTCGCGAAGGCGCCGTATCGCACCGGAAGTCCCAGTTATTATCGCTAATTAATAGATTCTACCGTCTGAATCTGCGCACTCATAGGGATTATGCCTCTTCATCTCGATAACGAAAATTCAGATAAAAATCGTAAGGGAGCGTGGACAGACATCCGGCTGAGAGGATGATAAGAGGACCGTACGTGCCCGGTGATTGACCATGCGAAAGGTATTTCCTCCCGGAGCCCTTGCAGCAACAGCTTCGGAAGACCGGAAACCGAAGCCGCGGAGAAAGTCGCTTTAGCGGATGGGAATGTTACCGCGAATTCCGTTAGCTTCACGACTAGTTAAACCTTATCGCACCCTGGTATCCTTCTCGGGTGGGAAGTGTGAAAAAAAACGTACGTCGAACCGCACGTAGGATGTGTGTTCAATCTTAATGCCGGTCACGTAAGGGAGAATCCGTGTGTGTGTATCTCGAAACCCACGCGTAGTCACACCAGCTACCAATTTCTGAATGAACTCTGCCACAGCGTGAACTAACGAACCTCACAATACACGATGTACCCAGCATTGTTCACAGGTATCAATAAATCCAACAGTACTTTCCGAATAATAGGCTCGGCGAGGCATGGTTTACGTGCCGCAACGCGTACGCACTACGAGGGCGGTACCGAAGTAGAGCGGAAAGGCAAACTTTGCTTATTGCAGCGAGTTTGAGATAGTTAGACCGTTATACGTTATTTGTTTTGTACACTCCCTAATGTAATTTATGTATTTGTTTATGCACGCGAATGAAGACGGTCGAGGATTACTAGCACGTTTGCATTTCAAATTAGAACATCGTGGGCAAATTATAATGGTAGCTACCCCTACGTGGTATCTTAATAATGTCGGAATAGAGATAGTCGGTGTCGCATTAGTCGAAATATCAAATTGCTCAAAATCTCAACATCTATCTTCATCCGCGCGGCGAATCAGGCTGCGAAAAACTCGAACTCTAAGTGTCCGAAGAATTCTTGAAACTTTCTATACGCTAACCCCAAGATTTATGGATAAATTGATGAGAAAAAGTAAAAATGCTATCCATCGTTTTCTCGCGAGTGACGTGCTCAATCGTTAACGCATATGTCCGCCCGTAGAGAATAATCTTCTCATACTTCTCGTATTCCGAATATTCAAAATATACCGCTCTGCAGAGCGCTCCTCTCACATTTGTGAAAAAGTTTTTCGAGGAAACCACCGGAGTTGCGGTTTCTTGGGATCTCCTTGTACTTTGCGAGAACTTGTCCTCCCGCTCTCCCCCCCCCCTCTCTCAATATCTCCCTCAGCGATTCCCTTATATTTCCCTGTTGCGAGAAAACACATTCGAGCTAGTTTCATCCCCTGAACCGTCGACTACGCATAATCCTGGCCCCGAGGGATATCCTCCGGGCTCTTTATTCAACACCAGCGAAATCCTTACTTATTATTACCAAATACGCTTTCACCGAGTTCGAAGAAACATTTTTTATCTCCAAGTAAACTAATGATCTGAGTATGAGGGTGCCCGCGAACGTCGAGGGTGAGTCGGAACTTGCCTGGAAAACACGATTATACGGAAAACGATGTGTTGCGAGGAATATTAGAGAAGGCCGAACAAAAGTTAGTGACGATGTCTGGTGTATGCCGTTAGAGCCGGTTTCCCTCATGAGTTCATTGTTTAATGTTAACAGTTTCCTTAGGCTTTGGTTTGGGAAACGAAACTTGATAATGCGAGGAGCTCAACGATCCATCAATTTATCGATGGACAATCGAGAAATCGTTGCCACTAAAAGGTCGAACACCACATAGAAATAAGGAGGCAGAGAGAGCACTTAAACCTAGTAGACATTTTTCAAATACAATTCTTGTCAAATAGAATTTTTGTATTCGATAAAAATATCCCCCGTCCACACTGTCGATCTCAACCATCGGCAAAAGAACTTTCACAATTTTTCTCCGCAATCACATTTTCGCGTTGAACTTTCGTAAACGTAATAATCGTCCGCTCTTCGGTCACACTCTACAAAAGTAATAAACTTCTGTTATAGTGTCTCGTAAAACTCGATCGCGTGATCGTTGCTGTTACTCTACAAGATCTGTTTCTCGGTACTTTGAATGGAATTTCGACGACTTCGTAATTGCAAAATTTTGTTGAAAATCAATAATTGACAGTTTGATTGTAAAGGAATCGGAACACAATGATATAAGCAAGATTTTATTATTTTCATTAATATATTATAGTACTTTTTCAATGTTCAAAAATTCTCGGACGTCTACGGATTGCCGCGTTACTCGTCATATTAAAGAGCTGGCATGAATTACAGTTATGACGCACAATTATCAATTGATATTGTGAACAAATATATTATATAAAGTGATTACGGATGATGTTCCTTATCCGAAAGGGCGGGTGAAATTTTAAAGGTCAACATGGATTTCTATACAGACAAATGTTAAAATCGCTCGTGTAAAAGTAATTCGCGGATATTATTGTAGTGTTGTTAAAACAAAAATCAAGCAATACCAAACCGAACGGTGAACGCGCTTTGCTAAAAATATCCGCGACGCTAAAAAAAAGTTTCCACTTTTGATTATCAGCAGTACACCTCGTAGCATTAGATGGTGGGTTTCTACGTTCCCGCAGTTATTGTTCATATTCATACCGAATGATATACTATATTTTAGTTTTTTGATTATTTTTTTCGACTACATTTTTGGTATTCTACTTCTGTAACAAAAGAATATCACTCCATTGTGTCTCTGATCTCGTTGAAATCGATACGGACGTGTGTGTTTCAATATAATCCTCTACGAAGCTTGAGCTTTCGTGTTTCATATTCCGTCCACGCAAATTCACGATTTTACGCTAATAATATTATGCATGCCAATTTATGCCGTTCTGTCAACGGGTAAATGAAATATTACAAAGGCTTTGTTTTCTTTTGCGGATACTGCGATTTTTTGTTCCTCTTAATTTTATAATGTTATTTCGTCAACGAATTGTAATCTTAATTTTTTTAAGTTGTTAAATAAACAAATACTGAAGAACATTGTGAACGTTTATACTTCCCTCGGGGTAAATCCAGCTACTCTCGTATAGTAGAGTAATTTGAAAATATCACTCAACGTTTCGTATAAGAAACTTCTGTTAGCCCGCGGGCTACACGGGGTACACGAACGAAACAGAAGCGTATTTGTGTATTATCTGCCCGACAAAAACGTAATTGGTTATCAGTGGCAACTCGGACAACCGATCGTTTGACGCCCATTGCCTGCTTTGTGTTCTCATTTAATAAACTCGGTGGTTGAATTCAACGTCGATAATTTATTCGCAGGACGCGCATCATGCGGCGGGGGAAAATTCGATAGGCATCTGTGGCGAAAATTAACGATGATGCCAAACGAAACGACGTGTGTTTATTGCCTCGACAAACAACGGCAAAAACCTCACCCACGTAGATTTATTTTCGATTTGCATGACATCACAAATGCATCACAAAAGCGTTCGGGGTATCGGGAAATTCGTCAACAGCCCTGTGTGCTCTTTACTCACATCACAGCGCGCGTACGTCCTTCGATTTTCGTAACTGACGTCTATAATAAATGTATGTAAAAAATAAACAAATAACTAAGTAAATAACTAAATAAAAATTAATAGAGTGTGAATGTACTTACGCTTCGCTGATGCCGGAGCGCTGAACAACGCGACGAGCAGTACGGAAAGAGAGAAGATCGTGAGACTCGAAGTCATGGTGGTAAGCGTGCCGGTTTTTATCCTCTTAGCAGTTCAATTTTCCGTTTCCTCCCTGTCTGCGAAGAATTAAATCGTTCGAGTGGATTATTTTTTCTATAACTTCTACTTCTACAGTTTGAGTTTTTTGTTATGATCGTGTTAAAGTAACGAGAAGGAATTGTTCGGTGAGAGAGATCCGATGTTAACCCGGCGGGCAGGTGGTTTCGAGTGAACGATATTCGACGATGCGCGGGTCTTTTACGGATGCGGCGCGCAGGCGGATGCTACGAAGGATAACACGGTAGTGCAGGTGGCGATTGGCGAGTGACGACAAGCAACAGGGGAGGTGGTGGTTACTCCTCAAACCCCTGCAAATTTTAGCGGTTCAATCGCATTGCTGCCTAAACGGAGGTAGTACAAGTGAGTTTGACAAAAATATCCTATATAAGAGTTGCCGGCGCCGACATCCGGCCAGCCAGAAGATTTCTCATCATTTTTTTTTTCTAAGACATTTATGGATTATTTATGTCTAAGACATTTATGGACTATTACCGGAAGACGATACGTCGCTGGACGACGAAGTATGAAATAGAAGTGTGGATATGTGACGTGATCTCTGAAAGTGCACTGGAAAAAAACTCGCGACGCTGACTTTACTGCCTCTAGCTACAACTTGAAAAACAAGAACGAAGATTGTGAAGCTAACGTTCGGGGATGAAAACTGACAACTTTTAGTTTGCTTTCGATTCTTCTGGTCATTCGTGGTAAACTGGAAGGCAATCTTACGCCCCCCTTGCGAATCCCGCAAATGCCTTCGAAAAATCTCGAGGTAGATAACATTGACTGTAGTTTGCAGAGGAATGGAGCGACGGGTGAATCACCGTACGATATTATCTGATGAAGTCGAGACGAATGTTACGACGCGAAGAAGATAACGCTCGAAACTCTGGTGAAACAAAAGGGCACGCCGTTCATGTACATACGATCGGTACGTACACAAACAACCTACAAATAGTCGATACGGCCAACCGTTTCAAGGTGCAGTTCGTAATAAAATTTTGTTGACAAATTTGCGAGCCTATTACCTTTTGCAAGACATTTTTGAAAAATTGCTTCAAGGAGCGTCCGCGTTTGTGAAATGGCTGAAGGAACGTCGTGCAGTTTTGATCATGTCAGGAATATCAGAGTTATTTTTGCATTTTTTTTTTAGATGAAATTAAGACCGAAGTCGAGGAAAATCGATTTTTACCGAGACTTTACTCAGTTCACAGTTGCATTATAGTGCGCTGAGCCCAGTTTCAATATTAATTTTTGTTGCCTGTAAACACCAATAGATTCGTTAGCTCGATCGGGTTGACAGGATCGGGTTGAGGCACCGCATGCAATGAAAAATAAATATTTCGTCAGTCCATCGATGAAATGTACAATATACACAAAAATATATACGAGTATATCGATTTCTCGTCTACATTTTATGTATGTTTCTATTTTCCTTTTTTGAATTTCCAAAAAAAACGAATTGCATCTGAGTCTGCGTTCCCGTGTGTTCGCTATCGGAAATGCATCATTTTTAGTCGAAAAGTGAGTTTTTCAAACGAAGCGTGACGTTACAGGGATTAAAAAAAATTCTGGACACTACCTGGAATGCAGCCCGTGACAAAAATTGGGTAAAAGAATGTGTACAATACATCTCGAATGCGTTTCAAATCCATCTCGAATGTAGCGAGCTGCAGGAACGAACGAATTAAGGAACAAACGCGAACTTAGTGAACCGCAAATAAACGATACACCTGTCATCGCCATTTCTTCGGCGGCCTAATGGATTCCCAGAAAGTGACAATGGTCAAAAGAATTACCGAAATAAAATTTAATTACGTGTACTTGCTGCAAAGCGTTTCGTGGAATTATTTTAACATGTAAATAAGAAAACGAAACAATAGCTTCTGCATCTGAAAGACAGCGTACATTTTGGATTATGCAAAATCGCCGAAAAGTCTGTTAACTTTAATGAGCCCTAGTGAATTATACGAGACCCTCGTTAATATTTTACCAACGTAGCAGAAATTACGCAACTTCGCATGACAAATGCAAAGTGTCGCCGATTAAGGAGCTCGAGACCACTGAACAAAACGTAGTTCACGCAGCGATAACACCTCAGAGGAAGATAGACCGAGATCACGATATCCGATAAGCCAATTAGTCATGAATCTGTAACGTAGGGACTAGGGTTGCAGCTGAGCTGCAACTCTCCAGGGCGCCGCGTTTTGTGGGCGGTTTACATCAAGACATTATAATCAGCCATACCACAATCTCGAATGAAACTTCTCGTTACCGTCTGCATTTCATTAGAATGAGGAATATTCCTACCGACGGAGACTGTCCGGCGCAGAGACACGACCCCCGGCAAAATTGGCGAATATAGACCACTTCACATGCACTTCGGTACAATAAATGCAACTGGTAGAATTAAATCATTTCTACCAGCAAACTAAATAATAATAATAATAGCAATGAAAAATAGTAAAAATAGTAAATAAATAATTAATTGAATAAAATAAAGTATCGTAATTCAATATCTCAGTATCTTTCAACAAACGTTATTCATGAGAGAATTACCTTTAAGATCTCTCAAGTTTTGTATAAATGAAGATGTCAATTTTCGCAAAGTACCTGTTAGCAATGACGCTCTTTTGCATTTTTCTGTTTTTTATATGCTTTCGCTGTGACCTTTTCTCCGAGATAAGCGATACGCGCAGAATCGGCCGAGGAAAGATAAGGAATAAAAAAAAGCTACGGCGCCAGGTATACTAGCAACTTGCGGTGCAGTATAATCGTGGAATAAGAGAAAATCCCGAATTGCACGAACGTTGCGAATAGTAGCGACATTGAATGCAAACGATCATGTGGGCTGGAAGGATAATCTTTCGTTTCAGGCCTCAGATTTTCTTGGAGCTTCGTATCAGCATCGCATTCATCGGAGAGAATAACAATAATAAGAACGTATATTAGGCGTCAAGTATTCAACAAGTTTCGGTTTCATCTAATGAGGATATGGTAAAAGCAATGCAGTATGAAATATGTGAAATTGGCACACATAGATTCGGAATGATGATAATTAATAACTGGGACATTTGACAATCAAAGAGATAATAATTGGCCGCGTCTTTTCAATAGCGATTCACCTTTTAGTACGAAAATATGACGAAAAAAAATGTCGGAGCGTAGCGTGGGCTCGACATCGAAGACTTCCAAATTGGTATTTACACTCGTAATTAACATAAAGTGCACGGAGGCGGTGAACGGAAGCACATACGGTCATGGAATCGCCTGGGAGTTTGCTCAGCGCACGGGGGAACGGGATAAAATGAACACGCGGGGTAAAGTGGATTTGTCATAAAATATAATGAAATCTTCAAGTCGTAAATTTTGTGTCCTGCCCATTTTGCCCCGCGTGTTCACTCTATCTCATCCTCTCATGCTGGTCTCTATATAAGCACGTTTATACGTATAGATATGGTGTGTATCATTCAGCCGGTCACTCCCACGGCATATTGAATTTTGCCTGTCACTATCATCAGACGATTTCTTGCTTCCTGCAATTACCGAAGCTTCCTGCAAATATGTTGTAATATCGTTGCTTCCAAAAAAAACAGCGTGTAGCGTTCAAGCGCAGAGAACGTGACTGAAGTTCAAACGATGAGAATTAAGACGGTGAAACGTTCAAAGGTGCACGGAGCGGAGATAGCGATGAGTTAATGGCAGATGAGAATTTTACTTTTTCCAAGCTCGTGTACAACTGAAAACCCGGACGGTACAAAACGGTACAAATTCTTTCTCTATTTTGGTGTAAAAACTTGAAAAGTGACAATTGAATTAATTACAAAAATTGGCTCGTCTTTGATCCTCCGGTGGTTATCTCGTGCCGCGCTTGATTAATCTCTTGACTGATCCTCCCCGCAGCTCTATCGACTCTTCTCACCAAACCGCGAGCCAGCAGCGTGATAAACTCGCTAACTGGGTTTACCTCGCCGGAGGGACAATGAGAGTCGTTCGGCTGGCTTCTATCTCTAAACGCCGTACACCTATATACATCTATATTGCCGTAGTAAAGTAACTAAAGTTCTTTCGTTGTGCAACACTAAAGATGGGTGTCGTGTCTAACGATTTCGACAGTTTGAAGTGCACGCGAAGACAAATCGTTTACGCGTTACTCTATTCGCTACGCTGTGCAATCAAAACATTCCTGTGCCACTGGGATCAACAACAATGTCTTCGCAGATTTTTTTGTTTATAATTTGCCGTATAACAACCGAGTTTGGTACGTCGTAAAATATATATATTTTTAGAAAGCTCGAACGTTCAGTGCGCGTTCGTAAAATATTTGACCGTCTCGGTATTCCGTTGCGTCATGACACAATGATGCAGTCTCCATGTAAGGGCAAGAAGTGAAATTGAAATGCTAAACATTTGCAGCAAGTCGAGCGACGAGTCGCGGTCGAGGTACAAGCGTGTGGGCGGTAAACCGCACGAGTGGATACTCAGCGAATCGATCACATCTATTTCGCGCATCGATACTTTTATTATGAGAACTTATTTTTTTTTTATGCGACGGTAACCGTTGACTAAGCGTTGCAAAAAAATTATAGAGGAGTATCGTGCCGAGCAATGGTCTGGTAGTGCCGTTAGATTCAACACCGGGTGATGCGGCGACGACCGTCATTCACCTTTTGTCCGACGCAACGGTCCGCTCGAACGTCCGAATCACATAATTATATAACGTTACTTAAATAAACTTCATACAAATGTCTTCATCATAGTAATTTTTGTGCATGTGAAAAAAATCGTTGAGCCGAGTCGCTCGAAGAAGCGATGTTTAACAAATATAATGACTAACGGCTTTGCGGCAGTCTTAATTTGCAGTCACACGCTTTTTTTTAATAGCATGGCCGCTTCGATTATTGTTATGCTATTGCCATTTCAATCATTGCATTAGCTAAGAGGATGCTACAACGAAACATTCCAATAATTCTGATCAACGGTCCGGCCGCAGGTAGTCTCGAATGTATTTTAATATCGGCGGAATGCTTCCGTAACGGCCATTATCGATGAGAGCCTCGACACGTTTGACCGACATTTTGCGTAACATTGTCGCTGCGTTATTATATTGTTACAGGAGAATTATTATCGTCGATGGTGTATCCCACTCGACCTACATTAATGCGAATCAAGCGAAATTAATTGGTCATTACGTCATTATATCATGTCAAATAACCCAGGTTGACCACATTAAAATTTTTTCATAAAACCTATTGCAAACTAAAGACTATTCTAATGCTCCAAAAATTATTTTTGCGCCCTACTCCTAATGAATTCATTGTGCAAACTGGCAGCACAGGATCAATGCAAACATGTGTGACCGCAAGTAACGATATTGTGACGGCACGGTATTTTGATACCAGAAGCTCCTTGCCCAGTTCCAGCTCGCCGTAGAGCTCCGCAACCTCGACGTGAAGCTCTACGGCGAGCTGGAACTGTGCAAGCAGCTTCTGGTATCAAAATTCCGTACCGTCACTACATCGTCACCTGCGGACACACATGTCCGCATTGTGCCGGTACGGCATTTCGAATGGTACGGCACGCTTTTCTTTCTGGGAAGCTGGGATGGCCACAGTTAAAACGGTAAATACTATGCAATTTTACCCTGCGGATTATTTAACGACTATTCGCTTTCGAATAAGACTATGTAGTTTCGATTTAATCGGACCACGACGCCCCGAGAAATTGCGCCCCTTGCGAAACCTGCGCGTGTCGTGCTCTCACTCTCCCGTCTATCTAAGCGATATACGCGGTGTCTCCTTTATCGTCCTGATTCTAATAATCAGTGCTGTCATGTTTATTGTTTACGATGGTTAATGATTTCGAGCCGCGCTGAAGAACTTTGCGAAACTTCATGCATTAATGGAATTAAAGGTAAATCTTCATTTACAGACCGTTCCGATAAAACAAATTGTACTCACTTGACTTAGCTGCTTGGCACGAGACTATTTTTTTCACGCGACATCTTGGTGTATATACAAGCAGCTACATATGCATAAGATAATAGTTTTATTGACATTCGAGGTTTCGGGAGATAGTGTTCTAAAATAACCAATATTAACTACTGATAACTGAGATGGACCGTATGTTGTTTTAATACACGTGTCGACTGATACAATAATAAAATTATGTTGACACCTAATATTTGCTTATAGCACGTGTCTACATCTACATCTCTGATTGATTGCTATACATTTTTAAGAGATCGACGTGACATCAAAAGGAATGATTCTGGAGATATGTGCATGATGTTAAATTTCATCTTTGGCGAGTCTCGGTCCATGCACGGTTTTGGGAAGGAAAAAAATAGTCTTCTCGTCAAATTTTATTCTCTAAATGAACTTTCCGGGGGAAGTTTGTTCGGTGTAAAAGCCAGCCGTTATAACTTCATGAAATTAAGTATCGCGCAGATATCTCCAAGGTCATACGCCAAAATATTTATTTGATTTTGCGGTATATCTCTTAATCAAATAAGCGATCGAAATTTCAGGCGTAAGTAGCCGCATTATTTGCTTAGGGGGCCCATCTCGTCCCGATCTCCCCTACTTCACGTCACGAAAATGCTGCTGTCTTTTATTTATTTCCGTTTCCAAAGAAACATTGAAAGAAGAAACATTTTGTTACCTTCATATAGTCTCGATTAATGTTGAAGGCATCGGTTAAATAAGTGGCCAGATAAAAGAAAACCGATGAAACTTAAAAATTAAAAAATTAAATATTACGCAAGAAACAAGGACTAATCATTCTGACATGATAAAAAAGATGAGCACCTTCCTCTCCCAGAATGGTCCCGAGTCAGCGCCCGGGTGAAAGTATAACACAGAAAACTGGCTGCTCTGTCCGGACTGCATGAACTCGCTGCGAAGTATCAGACGACTCGCCTTCTTCGTCGAGTTTGTTGTGGCTCCGCAGCGCGTCATCAACAGACGTTCCGATACCAGCAACGGCACCGGGAGCAGGAGCAGCAGCAGCAACGCTCGAGTTCGGATCACTCGCCTGAGAGGAATATTCCGTGAAACGGTGTAAGGAGTCTCGGATCAAGGTTGCACGAGTGAGGAAGCCGCTTCTTCGACATCGGAGGCGTCCACCCGAAAATATCGCATTATTATTATTATTATTTTTTGTTAACAAATTTATTTCGATGGAAACAACGTGAACCAGGTGCGTCGGAGGCTGATCATCCAGTTGTTTCATCGCTAGTAAAAAAAAAAAATCACTAATCGGCCGGTCGATGAGTGAAAATCATAAACATCCGACTGTGATGACGAGGTATGATAAAAGAATTAAAAGAAGACAAGGTCGATGACCAGAAGACAATGAAAACTCGTAACTCGTAACGGTGCTTACTTGTTGCTTTGACAACAAAAAAAGGAAAAAAAAGTAATCGTGCGTGATTGTTTAAGTGCGAACAAGTTCGATGTGCGACTTCGAAACTTGTCCGGCGATCCTGCATGGATTTTACAGGACGAAGTTCTTCGGCGTTCTGCTGGCACTGCTGACGACGTATACGCCCTATATAAAAGGTAAATTAATGTTCGACACGAAAAAACTTAACAATATCTCGTTAAGACGATGACGTGAGTAGCGACGATCTTTCTCGGAATAGAGAAAATTCTTAAAAATTCTCCAGGTGAAAATGGCGAAGAGAAAAAAAACTGTTGCACGTGGGACTCAAGTGAATTTCTCTATACCATCCACATCGCGCAGTTCACAACCCACCTAATATCCTGTCGCGGCTTTGGTGAAGTGAAACATAAATATAAAGAATTTCACATCATTAGGTTTATATTTAACAGTTTCCTACGATCTGTCAAATAATCTGTGTCAGGCTGCCTGGTAGAAAACCTCTCAGCGATGCATTCTCCGAATTCCAAAGTGGATGAGTGCAAAGCCCGCGTGTCCTGACGACCATAGCGAATATCTTCGTTTTTGCCGCTGGAAGGTATTCGATCCCAAATAAACATCATACTTAAAGGCAACATCAATGATTTTTATTGAGAACCGACAAACACTGTAATTACACGGTAGCTTTGTTATAAAATTGGATACAACGGACAACAATGTCCCGGAAAAACATTGAGACACGATGGGGAAGTGCCATGTTATCGAGACTCGTGCAGACAAAACCCGCGTCATCTAATTAAGGCCGTTCGCACGAGATTGCAATCGTTTCGTGTTACTGCGAAGCTGGAAAAGTTCTTTGTGCATCAGTCTCCGCTGTGCCGCGTTTGCCTGTTTACGTAAAGACCTGTTTACGACAAAATGCGTGGTGTAAAAACAAAGAACTTACAATCGTTTAACGTTTACTCGGAACTTAAAGGATGCCTAATTTAACCTGAAGCCTCACAGACGTTCTCGCTTCGCGTAGGCTGAGGGTTCTTTAGTTTCGGAAAGCCACTAAATTTCGTGCTCTCGTTGCCTGAGGTGCGGCGAGCGCGTTAAGACTTTTCACGGTCGAGGTTGCAGGTGAATAAAGAAACGATGGAAACGAAAGTGAGGAACTCTCGACCTGAACCACGGTCTGGAACACGACCGAATTTCTTTTTATCTGTACATTGAATGTACATCGAATGCAAAAATTGCGGTACTCAACGGCCACATGAAATATCCCCCGGGGCGGGATGTTGCGTCCAACCCGACGACACCTCAACCTGTTGGAAATCGATATATGTATCTGCATACGACGGAAATAAAATTTATTAAGATAATTCATGATTTTCGGGCAATGATCGAGGGTTCCCCGCGGTAATTTCGTCACCTATCTAATAATAATTAAAATTATAACAATATTGCTATTATTATTAAGTAGATGGATCCTATTACACGGGCATTGATTTCATTTTTCGCGTAAACGAGGACATCGCACGCGCAACTGTATCCTCATTGTTAATGGTAATATTCGATAAGTAACGCAAGCGCGCGTATCTCATTAAAATTACGAGAGATTACTCCGATTTTCATTGCTACATAATAATCGCTAAAATATGATAGAGCCTTCGAGTGACGATTCGAAAATTTAATGCATTAACCGCGCGAGCCACTGGATTCCCGTGATTCTATCGTGCCGCGGCCTAACACTGACCGTGACGAACTTGTACAGTTACAGAGTTCGTCGTTGCACACTGACCGCTATACGCGTACACGGCTAACTCGTTCAACGTCCCCACCTCCCGTTTCCTCCCCCACTTCCGCTATTACTTTACTCGAGAGACAGCCAAGACTGTGGTGCAGAGCATCTTACCTGCGCGGTGAGATAATCAACACGGGACCTTGCAGTATTGACTTTTTCTTTTTGTTGGTTTTTACGTTTGAAATAAATTTATATCGACCTAAATTGCTGATCGAGAGAGATTTGAGAACGATAAAAACAAGATATTTTTACGAATTCTTCTTGTTCAAACGAAAGTTTTCTTCTTAATGAACGTACAATTTATCGCCCCATCCATCGAGAAATCTTTTGCATTTAAAGTTTGTAGGAGTACGATGGAACGCGCGAGTTAAACCGAAGACGTCTACACCCGTTTTCTCACCCGAAATATGTTAATCTTACGAAAGCCGAGATCCTTGTCTCCGTAGTCTTGACGTCTTGATATTCATCATTGTGGATAATTTAACAAAAGCTTTGTAAATAAGACTATAGTGCTCTATTCGAGCACTGAGTTAGAAAGATTTGGTGGAGCTCATGCAAATGCTTGTGTCGCTAGGCTGTTTTTTAAATTTAACATCCGCCTCGAGTAAACCAACCGAGGAATATGAAAGCAAAACACACGCGATGCGCTTGTTTCTCTACCGCTTCTGTACCTTTGTTCCTCAATCCACCCAATTCTGTCGCTGGCTACATTCGAAATTAACTCCAAATACATTTGAGATGTATCACACACTTTCCTCTGTTCCTTAATTCACGCGTTTCTATGACAAGGTGAATTTGAGATACATTCTAGAGAAAAAAATCCCTCTGTACGGTGACTTCCGGTTTAAAAATTCAATTTATCGACCGGGAGTGACGTGATATGGAAAAAACATCACTCCCGGTCAAATGATTAAATTTTCCAACCTCATTCCCGTATGACGTCACTTCAGGATAAAGTCTGCAATTTTTTAACCGGAAGTGACGGCACAACGAAATTTTTCAAACTTTTTTTACAATCGCTTATCTACTCTGTCTATAATCATGTGAAAAACAAAGCAAACAATATTTGCAGGACACGATTCATCGGCTATTCATAGGATAACGGAGGCTGATCGATATCCCGGGATGCGTGAGGGTCTTGAAATTGCGGTGGAGCGACCGGGGCTTTTTCACAACGACGATACACTGATGGGTCACAGCGGCGATCCTTGGGGATCTTACAACGAATCTGGGGATATGAAAAATTCTCGAACTCGTCCGGGATCCTCGTCTAATATCGGACGAGCCCGAAACTGTACGCGCGGTCAAAATTCTGCCACAAGACAGAGGAGGAGCGTTATTCACCTTTACAACATGGTAGTTTGCGCTACCGGATGCGATCCTACGTCTTACAAGGGATACGGTTGTTACTGCGGGTTTCTTGGATCTGGATCGGCTGTCGATGGGATCGATCGGTATGAAAAATCAACGGGTACATTTATCCCCGTGATTAATGTCCAATTGTTTCGATTTTTCCTACTCTTGCAATAAGAAAATTCAATGAATGAAAAAATATGAAGGTTGAAAGTTTAAATCTGTTATTGAAGATGTTGCAGGATGCACGATCGATGCTACGAGGCGACCGAATGTCCGGGCTTTCTCGAATACTTTGTACCTTATTACTGGAAGTGCTATCGCGGCTACCGTCCCATATGCGGTGGGCTTGAAAAAAAAAAAAACAAGTCGCTTCCAGATATCTCTTAAAAAATTATTTATTTAATCTCTTGCAGCGATAGAGCACGGGAAATGGGGTGGTTCCGGATCCTGCGCCCAACGTTTGTGTGAATGCGATCGTGCTTTGTCGGAGTGCCTGCGACGGTTTCCCTGTCCAACATCCAAAGCCGTGTGCACCACATCGCCGTGGCGGTTGATACAAAACGTTTTCATGATTTTCTAGACCGAAAGTCACCAACGCATCAGATTTATCAAACTGTTTCTGGGTCATCGAGCCAGGAAATCCGTACAACTTCATCGCCGCGACAACTTCCACGATACCAATGATATATTTCCATGCGCAAAAGGATCGTCAGGATCGAAGTAACGGGTCCCCATGGCGTGTATATGAAAATTATTGTTATTCATAAATCATTGCAACATTATTTACATCGTAGGTCGGATAAGATCTCATGGGCGAGATGGTTCCGTTAAATTTACAAGGCATTCACGCCTCCCGTCAATCGAACCAATCGGTTCTTGTACTTTTTTGATATATCTTGTTCGATCTGCAAGTAAAAACAAAAATGACAAATAATTTGTTTTCGCTAAGATGGTAATACAGTTCAAACATGAGCTTACCTCGTTCTGTAGCTCCCGCGTCCTTTGAATAACGAGTTTCAGAACTGGTTTCAGAGCGAGTGCCTGCTCCCGTGCTTCGTCTCTCCTTGCGTTTACGACTTTTTGCATAGCTACCATCTTGTCAATCATAGTGAGCTTCTGTTTCAGTGTGCCCGTGAGCACATCGACATACCTGGTGAAAATAATTTTTATTCATAAGTTTATCGATGATACGCGTCCCTTATTAAAGTTTTGTTTTTTTAATCAATTTACCTAGGCGAGTGTTTAATATTGTGCAAATGTTGTACTCTGCTGTCTAACATTCTTGTCAATAGTATTTGAACGTTGTCGAGCATGTTTTGTATACTTTCTTCGGTGGCGAGTTGCAGTATCGGCGATGCCACTTGCATTTGACTCATGCTCAGAAGACTCTTGCTACTGTCGCTCTTCAACTCGTACAGACGCTGCTTCAGAAAAGCTTCCAACTGTCGTTGATGAAACGCCAAGATAAGCATTGATTACATTAATAATTTCTACGATATTTAACACAGTAATAGATAAATAGGAATAAAGTATTTTACGTATTAACGAGTCACTGTTTGTCCGTAATAAAAATTTTACCTCGAACAGCTGGTCGATGAAGTCGTTTCTCGTAGCCGGATTGTCGAGAACCGTGAGCGCGTTGTTACCGGTCGCGGTACCACCGTCGTGACCGGCATCCTCGACAACGATACCGGACTCTTCCAAGGAAATGCTAAAGTCTATCTCGCCGTTTGCCACATTCTCGACATCTGCATTTCCCCAATCTATGTCGTCACCGGTTGGCAAATTATCGCCGTCGCCGAAGTCGATCCCCGCCTCAGGATTCGATACGTCGAAGTCGATACCATCAGCGGCACCGTCACCAAAATCTATCTGCGCTCAGAGAATTGTATTAATCGATTATCCGACCAATTTATTAGATCTCTTTCGGCTTACCGCGTCGTTCGCGTCTCTGCTATCATCGTCTTCATCGTCGAAATTAATGTTCAAAGTCGGCGCGACTATCGTCAGAGGTGCCTCGCCGTAGATCCACTCATACGTCGTGGTATTTCCTTTATCTGTTAAATCCAATTAAATTTTATTTACGAAATTTAAGCGTCACCAATAAATTACGAACGTTTTTTTTTTGTTTACCTATTACGTATTTAATCATAGGCACAGAACCGCCCGCGTGCCCATGTCCGAGCGTGAACTCAACGAATGCCGAATAGAATTCAACAACATTCTCCAGCGTTTTTGTCTTTCTCACGACAATCTCATAGATATCCGGTAATTCGACGATTCTCTCGGCCAACTCGCGTTTAATCTTGTTACCCGGTATATCGAGTTGTTTGCACACAGTGCTGAATTCCGAGCGTGCTATGTTCTCGGATTTTTTGTATTCAGCTTCTTTTTTTTCAAATTCCTGCAAACAGTAGGATTTTTTTCTATTTAAAAGGCCCGACTCTGTAGACGATTTTAATTACTTACATGTTGCGTCTGTTCTATCTTCTGTATTTGCTTCTTGAAGCTAGGCACTTCGTAGCTTACATTCCTCATCAACATCTGTGCAGCTTCGGCGAGATATAAATTGTCTCTCTCGTAGAGTTTCACTATCTCCAGCCAATCCTTCATTCGTTGAGATCCGTATCGGCCAAACAGATTCTTGGAGTCAGCCTCCGTCTCTTTGAGGATTTCGATTATTTTCTTGCAGTGGAAATAATTTATGTCTGAAAAATACCAATAACGTCATATAACATCGCATGAAGCTTCCATTGCCATCGAATAATTGGATAAAAAATCTCACGAGTTCCGGATAACAGTTTGGCGATGCCTTCGTGCACAGGCATGTCTTGTATAGCATTGTTTATTTTTGTTCGTATATCGAGAATGTTCGCCTGCCATCCCCTATTGCAATGCCGTCTGTTTATCAACCAGTCCAATAATTTTCCAGCGTTTATGTCAATGGGAATGTTTTGTTCCTGGGGGATGCAAAAAAATTTTCTCACTATCTGTTGTCAAATTCGAACATTTCGCAAATAATTAGCAGTCGCTGTTTAATCGACCAAATCTTACCTCCATTCTTCGTCAATTCTTTCGTATTTTATTTGCAACAATATTTATTCTTCACTTTTCTGACACCGACTGAAACAGCTGTTCGAGTCACGGACACGCGCGTCGTGGCAGTATGAACCGAGCACGAGAGGCCAACGTTTGTAGGTAATGCAGGTTGTCGGTAAGGCAGGAACACCGTGGTAACACGAAGTTCTGCTGACTCCGAATAATTGGCCTCCAGAAATTGTAAGCAATTAACACAAGGTACGATACGTACATAATCAAGAAAATCGCGAATTGCGTTTAAACGCTATAATAAAATGCGCAGAATGACGATCATTCCTGACATGCGAAGTGACTTTGCACATCTTGAATTTATTATTAGTATAATCCCGCCTCTCGTTCACTATCTATCAATAGGGATGGTTTAATGACAACTTTAATAATAATTAATAATATCAATAATCAATCGTCATTTGGAATTATTGTACATCGATATATTATTCAATATAATCCATTTCATATATTCTATA
The DNA here is from genome assembly GCA_030522725.1 of Ichneumoninae sp. B BG-2022a. NCBI lineage: Eukaryota > Metazoa > Arthropoda > Insecta > Hymenoptera > Ichneumonidae > Ichneumoninae sp. B BG-2022a. Next base: position 14,079 of record JAPYZD010000404.1, on the reverse strand, counting down.
TTAATATAGACTTCTATCTGTTTTCAATTAATGTTTGCATTTATTTAATTTCTTTCAATTTATTTTTAATGTTTTTATTTTATTTTAATTATTTTTCTTGTTTTAATTAAACGTCTTACTGTATCACGTGTGCCGAGAAAAACGTGGCAAAGTCCGAGAAACACACACAGACTCTCGGACAATATCCCGAGGGCGTATGTACTCCGTTTCTTCGTGATATTTCATTTTATAATATACCTAAAATACAACGTGGCGAGAAACGTCGTAACGAGAATCCGAAACTCCGTGATAAATCACAAAATGTTTATTTGTTTATTTTACTTCGATTAAACTACCATGTATATTCGGATTAAAAACGCCGGGGGATAAAATTGTGTCTCACAATGAGATCCTGGACACGACGTTGTTATAGCAACTGAGCTATATGCGTACCTTGTACGTTTTTTTCTTTCTACTATTAAACGCGTGTATGTGTACATTGTGTGACGTTATTTTCAATATCATTTCCTTTTTTCGTTTAAATCTTCTCATTAATTACACAGTTAAGATCACAATTGTGTGATTGAAAAAGTACGACGGTGCTAGGAGACTAGACGTTAGGTTGAAAAATAGTAGAAACGAAGTTTGTTAAATGACAAGCGAATAATAACGTTGTTATCGTCGATCGTTAACGAACCGATGCCTCTTACGTTTGTTTTTTTTCTTTTCATTATTTTTGTACTTTTTTGATTAGGGTTCATCGTTTGGCTAAGCACGGGTTCGTGTAATGTGTTTTTGTTTTACATGTTTTTTGTTTGTTTGTTTAACTGTAGACTTCTCGCGGCTCACCGACACGGACATATATTCTCATAGACACTCGTAAGTGAAACAACATTTATTCGCATTTGACATTCGTTTTGTTTGTTTTAAGGAAAAAAAAATCCGAAAAAAGACAATCTATCACTGTACAGCCGGTTCGATCAGCCGACGTCGGGAAAAGCTGCTTGCTGCTTATTCGTTTAAAACACACGCAGTGGTCTCAACGTCAACCTGATGCCACCCTTGCAAATTGCATGCGCACTCTCGGATGGGGCCAAGAAAAATTACAGCTTTATTTAGTTGCGTTACGTAACTGGCATATACTACGTCGGAAGCCATCTAACACAGCATTTTTATTAATCATCTTTCTCTATCTCTCTCCTCATCTCGTTGCAGCAGTATCTTCCTTGCCTTTCACGTATCTAATATATTATGCCCGATGGACGAAAAAAAAGCTAATATAAAGCTCTTCACTGAATCCATCAAAATTTTTGACTGGTCTCAATTACTCTACACCTTCCACTCGCTGATAAAAATTTTTTTTCAGCGAGAAAATAACTACATTAAAAAATCTACATTATCCCTTACCGACCTCTTAACGATATGTCAACAAAAACAATGTTATGGGGAAGGGATGAGCGAAGAAAAAATCTAATGATATACTACAATTTCACAATTGACGGAGTACGTAATAGCAACGAATAAAATTTTACAAATTTTTTATTTCTCGCTTTTTTTTCACGTACTCGCTTATACACTAATTCAACGAATTTCGAGTATCTTATCCCCAACTGATTATTCGGAGGATGAAATTATCTCTATTGTAAATTCATACCACATCACCAGAAACCCCTATTTTTAACTGCAAACCCGTTAAACGTAAGCTAGCAAAGCATAGGACGAAAAAAAAACTTGTGAACATCACTATCCCTTGATAGACAAACGCCACGAAAAGTAGCAATTATTGCGGCAACTGCTACTTTTTGTGTCGCTTGTCTATCAGGGTCCTTTCATTTAATCTCGTCTATCTTTCATTTTCTCTCTCTCTCCGTTATCGCGCACTTGCTCGCGCACGTTTTCATATCGAATAAGTTAATAAATAATTAAGATCTTAAATTCTTAATTATCCGATACCACTAATAATGCGAATCAATAGGGATTCAAATATTTCCCGAATATTTTGGAATCAATATTAATGTTCAAAGATCGAAAACTGTATGCTCACATGTTTACATTGTCGTCGATGAAGATGCGGGTGGTCCGGTGGGCACGAGGGTTTTCGTGTATACTTTTTTTTCGCTTTTTTTTGTGATTTGTGTCGTCGTAGGTGAGTCGCTTATGCTCGGAGACATTTTTTTTACCCATGTAAAATGATACGAGACGTGACGTTTGTAATGTGTAACGTTTGACTTGCATCGAAGACTGCGCTCGAGACTCAACGAATTGCACCAGACGAGCGTTATTCGTCCTCCGTATCTCCGTCGCTGCTGTATTCCTGAAGTGCGGCAGGCCTTACGAATGGCGCGTTATTCATCTGACTGGAACGAAAAAGATAACGTTCAAAATTATTTTTTATATTAAAAGGTAGAGAAAATGCAAATTAAAAAAAAACTAAGTTGTCACGATACTAACGCGAGTCTTCGATAATGGTTCAACCATTCTTCGAGCATCTGCGCCACGAGCAGTGGCCTTTTGTGAAGTTTCTGTTGTGCAACGAGAATACCACCCTCTGTGGTGCAAACATCGAGCCACTGTTTTAAAATCGTTTCCTCGCGGCCAATTTCCTCGGGACTGAGAAAATGAATGGGCAACAACTTGCGTTCTCGATCCATAAGTGGCATAAAAGTTGTTTGCATTTGAATTTGTAACTGTTGCATCGGACTGTTGTTACCACCACCGACACCGCCGTGAGCAGCCAGCGAGGACAATCTCGACGAGGCGTATGGCTCTATAGGTACGAGTGCTGTGAAGTGACCGCGCGTGTAACCCAGTGCTATCGGCGAACGAATACAGAACGAGGGTTCCCACAATAGAGGCAGATAGACGCCTTCGAATCTCGCGTAGCCTGTGAAAATAAACGAACGACGGATTTGGAGGTAAACCGTAACATCCTTCATTGAATATCAAATGCACGGCGTTTTTTTCGTGCGATAATACAAAAAAAACTTGAAGTTTCGATATATCGATAGCTCACCTATGTCCTCTCCACGGAAGCTCTTGACATATTTGACGCCGTAAACGATAATAGGCCTCCTCAGTATATGAGCGAGAGCGAATACATGTAATTGTTCTAAAGCGCTACCCGGTTGGGCAGCCGTTGCTAGCAAACTCTCCCAATCATCCTGCCATTGAGCCTCCTCGAGTGTGAAGTCCAGCATTCTGGAAGCCTGCGACGCCTCGTACTCCCTCCAGCGTGGATAAAAACTGCCAATCATAATTGCATCTCATATAGTTTCACTAGCAGATTCTTGTGGCTCGGGCGCTTGTGGCACCCTCGCTATGGACTATCGAATTTAGTAACCGGAGATTTACCAGGAATACGTCACTTCCGTTCGAAAAATGAGATGTTCACACTTTATTTTAGTGTACAAAACAATAATTTTTTTGCAACAATAGTGCACGGCTCATCGAGACGTACAGAAAAGAACCAAAATAGTATAATCGGAAAATAGTTATCAGAGCCTAGGTTGGAGGCCCCCAGGGAAACTTAACAATGTGGGCCTTGGAGGGCTTCTAAATCCCTCTGGTTCCCTCTGGTTCTTGAAAATTCGGACGAACAAATAACGGAAAAAAGTGGTTTCCAAAATACACATAAGATAGGAGATTAATAATGATTCAATAAACTTACAATTGACCAGCCTGCTGCAACGAATCGGCGAGGGCCCGCCGCAGGGCATTATCCCGATCGAAAACACCCCATGTAGCTTGCATCGCCGAATCGAGAAGACAATCGCCGGCGGATCTGTTCCACAATGCGTGCAACCGAGAACCGAGTCGCTCTGTAATTTCGAGAGACCAATTCAACGCCGGTGGTTCACCGCCACCGCCCTCGAGCTGCTGTTGAGCTTCGCGATCGAGTAGTTCCTCGAGCATCTGTTCTTGAACGACACTCGGCAGATCTTCGACTTCGGCAGGCAGTGCGAATGTAGCCATGTCGGTGACGAAGTAACATGGAAATGTTCCTTTGCGCAATCGAATACTATTCGTAACGTGTCGGCGTATCTGGGCGGCGAGATCGGGGGCCACGTAACTCGGTACTCTCTTAACACCCGAGCCCGAACCCTCGATTTGTGATAACAGTGTTGCTAATATATCTTCCCGTTGAAACCTGATTGCCAGATGAACCAGCGTATGTCCTACGTCAAAGGCACTGCTTCTGTTTAGGAGTAAAACCTCGGAATGCGTCAATTGACGGGCTGGATCACCGCCGCTTGCCAGGTAAGCTTCAACGGGCGCGTTATCGCCTTCGACGATGCCGAGACAAGCGTTTAGCCAACACCAATCCGTGTGACGTCTGAGCTGCTTCAGCCGGCTATCGTAGTCGCAATCGTTCGGCGACTGAGCTGTGGGTAAGCTGTCGTTTCTCTGATCAAATCTGTGCGAACTCCTGAGACAAAAAAAATCGTCAGCTTAGACTCGTCGAAGGTTTAATAAGTTCTTACACATTAATTTAATCTCACCTCCTGGCTATCGCGAGATTTTCGTCTCGTTGAGCTTGATGAATATAGGGCGGTGTATTTTGAGGCGATAATGGTAAACTTCGCTGATTGTGGTCCCTCTCGGGACTCGGCAATATGAGACCCGAATTAACGCCAGACTTCTCTCTCCTCTCTCCTCGGTCCTTCTGATGACCGCACATAACGCATTTCGTAGCTTTCGGCCAATTCTCGTAAGTACACACGATGCAGCACCATTTGTCGGGATTCGCGTTGGTCGGTGTTTGAATTCTGTTCAGCGAGGCTTGATTCAATTGGGCGTTAGAACCGGAATTAAGCGGAAGCGACGGCGGCGGCGGATCCCCGAGTCTTAACGGCGCCAGATGCTCGTGAAGATTCGAGGCAATCGAGTGCATCGATTGAGTGTGATTGGCTGGCTTACGATTGCTGCATTGAACGCAACGACTGGCGTTCTGATAATTCATGTACGTGCAAACATCGCAAGACCATTTGCCACACGATGGCAAATTTTGACTGTAATTTTGTGGACTAAGATTGTAAGAGTCTGTCGTGTGACTTATGTGCGGCACCGGACCTGACGCCACGTTTGACGACGATCTCTGGGGACTCGGATCGCGCAGTCTGTATATGTCCTCACCCAACAGAGGCTTCGTACCTCTGCACATTGTACATTTCAACGAAGATGGCCAATTCTCATAGGTGCAGTACTCGCAGTTCCACTTCGATTGAGTTTCCTCCAAGTGGTTACTCATCGTTGCTATGCCCGTACCTTTGGAAATTTCAAACACGGTATGTCTGATTATGCTTAAAGCATGTGATTAAAAATGTATGCTGCTTTAATAATAAAATACTTACCCTACACCTTTTTGTCAGTCGGATTCAAAACGTCGGCATGAATCTTGTGCAAATTTTTGTTCAAGCCACAGCGAGAAAGTGTTTTCTGTGTCACGTAGCAGACATGTCGATGGAGGAACGACGGAGCGAATATCACCAGACCGATCTCCAGGCGAACGGTGCAGTGCAGCTGTAAAAATAGAAAGACAATTTTTCAGAATCGATGCGTCAGCGAGCGCGTAAACTTATAAATTATTTGTTTAATGCAAAAATAACCGACATAACGGAGCACGAGAGAACTGAGGACTGACCCGAGTTCGGTGGTCCACGAACGCGGCGTCTCGTCGAAGGGATCACAGAATAATAAGACTTCGACGACCGGTCCGTTAGGAACATGGGCTAACTGACGGAATCACAGCCCGTCCTCCCAGTGGGGTAGATGTCACGCGCGAGACAGCTCCATCCGAGCGCGAAACGCTGTTTTTTTTACTTCGCGTAACCGACACACGAATCGTTGGAAGATAAGACGATTATTAGAGGAACGAAACACCGTTATGCTCGCTGATTCACTGGAATTTGAAATCGAAAAAAATAACAACATTTACGGACACTCAAATCAGTCGTTTATCCATCGCGAATTATAACGCATCAAATTTTGACGGGCCCTCTGTCCTAACTCGCGCAGCTTCGCGTATCTCTCGCACACAGTAGTGCAGTTAAGATTGTTGTTCGAGCGGCCGAACGTAGCCAACACTGGCGCCAGCTCTCGATGTTAACATCGAGATATATACAAGTAACCGAGAAAACTCACTATTTTTATTTATTTTTTCCTTTTTATTTCGATGATTAAAACCGACGAGACAGCCTCCGCACGGACCAATTATTCGTCGTTTATTCGATAAAGCACGGTGTTTTGTTCGTTAATGCCCGCTGGGCCTCTTCGCGCTTGCCCTTCTAACACCTCGCCGTCATGATGTTTCTCTCGGGCTTGTTGGCATACGAAAAGCCTAACGCACACTCTCGGGGCGAGCTTCTCGGTGGGAAAGTAGGTTTTGACAGTCATCCGCAAACACACACGGAGCGCCCAGTGGTACCAACCACGAGGATTTATTCGCCGTGGAATTTTTGTATGTTGCACATACACGGATATATAGATAATTATTCGTAATATGTACCCGAGTTTAAAGTGTCACGCGAATTTTACGAGCCTCGGCAATGTCCAATGCTCCGTCCCACGCGATTCTTCTCCTTTATCGGTGTACACGCGAGTATGTCATTACCGAATTATGTAACTCTTTACCGAAGTGAGACGCGATTTAACCTCCAAAGGAAAATTGATCGCGCGGACTGCTCGGAGAAACGCTATAATGCACTGGCCCGTAGTTGTAGCGGTGGTTGCTACTGATGCGGTTGGCTCGGCCCGTGCGGCACTTCCGCTTCCTGAATTCGACCGAACGCGGTACACGGAGGGTCTCTTCCTCGACGATTGCCCGGGAATCCTTTTCACGCTTGTTATCCCCTCTCGACAATTAGATCTCACACTACTTGCACAGCTATTCTTCTAACGACACTCTCGGGCGTATTCTCTCGATCGCATAGCAGCTACAAGGTCGAATGTAATTCACGCATCGGGAGATGCGTCAAACGCATTTGACAGAGACTCGGGAGTTGCTTATACATAAAACACGAGGAGAAGGAGCAGGAGAAGGACGAAGCGGTGGGAGAAGTATTCTCTTGTAATGCAACGAGCGGGACAGGGAAAGACGGACCAACACGAGGAAACACGCACCGTCCGCGGGAAAGCTGCTTTTTTATTTTTATTTATAAATACCTGGGCCACGCGCCAAATGGGCCTCAGCCTAGACATTTATCCTTGACATTTGATCGAAGGGAAAATGTCATAGTTGTCATACATCTGCGCCCATTCTCCCTCCCCCGCGCTATCTCCGTCGCTGCGTTTATATCGTAACAAATATCTCGATCGACATCGAGCTCGCTCTCCGAGAGATAAATAATAAAAATAAATAAATGAACGCGCTAAATCACTACTACCCTACCAATCACGCTAGAGCGCTGTCGCTCGACTAGAGGGAAACGCTGAAAGCAGATGTTTCGGAACGCGACCGAAGTTTCGTCTGCTACACGACGTATGACGTCACCATCAGCTGATCGGTCGAGGGAATTTTGCTGACGGAGTCACGACAGAAATTTTTTTTTTATAGAAAAAGGACGAATAATGGAGTTGAAAATATCGATTTTATACGGAAGCGAGACCGGAACTGCACAGGACACTGCCGAGCAGATATGGAAGAGTTCAAAAAGGTTTTGTTTATCACGACAGTACTGCTTTGTTGCAAAATTACCAACTGACCCGTGAATCGCTCCAATTACGGAGGCCAATCATTAATGAGAAGCTCCGTTAATTTGTTTCCCGGTGTAGCTGTACACTGTAAAATTAAACATAGTTAAGAAATAATAATTTGTTGAAATTCTCACACATTTCTATCGTAGCAATGTCGTATACTAAATATTAGACAATGCAATCATGAAGATCGTTCATTATTGTTAGCTGCGTTTTTCATTTATATAAAACATCATTATTTTTTTCAGATACGGTTTCAAGTGCTCTGTGAGCTCAATGGACGAATACAGCATAGAGAATCTGGTAGCGGAAAGGCTCGTGATTTTCGTTGTCGCGACTACGGGCCATGGAGAACCACCGCACAACATGACAAAGTTTTGGCGTTTTCTGTTGAGAAAAAATCTCCCTACCAACTCACTGGAGAATGTAAAGTATGCCGTTCTCGGACTTGGGGACAGTTCCTACGAAAAATACAATTTTGCGGCAAAAAAATTGAATCGCCGTTTGGCTCAGCTCGGCGGTACGGAAATACTTCCTATCGGTCTCGCGGACGATCAGCACGATCTCGGTATCGACGCCACTGTCGGCCCTTGGGTACAAAATTTGTGGCGGATCATAAGCAGCACGTTCGGCGTGACTCTCGATCACACGTCGAGATCCGATGACACGATGATAGAACGTTTCAATGTCAGTGTTGATAATGAAAACGGACATAATCTACCCAATGGCCACATCGATGATATTTACGGAGTGGAATTGACTTCAAACAAGGATCTGATGCTCGGTAGGTTGACGGAAAATATTCGCACGACGACCGAGGACCATTTTCAAGATGTGAGATTGATGAAATTTCACGCCGATAACGTTAATTACGCACCGGGCGACGTTCTCTACGTCAGACCGAAAAATTCGCGGCAACAAGTGGACAATTTTTTTGCTCTTTTGAAAGAACATGACATTAAATTATACCCCTCCAGTGTAATAAGGATCACAGAGAAAGAGATCAGTGTACCAATGGTTTTGAGAAAGCCACTGACTCTCGGCGAGATAGTCGAGCAATACTGGGACTTGAGTTTCAAGCCACGAAGATCGACTATGCAAGTATTGGCATCTGTGAGCAACAATGAATTGGAGAAGGAGAAGCTCTACGAGTTCACGCTGCCCACAGGACAGGAAGAACTGTTCAGTTACGTTAACCGACCTAGGAGAACAATGATTGAAGTTCTGAGAGATTTTCCACACACGACTAAAAATCTTAACGAGAGAATACTCTTTGAGATAATGTCACCCATAAAACCTAGAGCTTTCAGTATAGCCTCGAGCACAGAGTACACGAAAAATGAGGTTCATCTGTTAGTCGCTGTTGTTAGATACAAAACCAAGCTCTTGGCGCCTCGGATAGGTCTCTGCTCGAACTGGCTAGCAAATTTAAAGCCTGGAGACGAAATTGTATTTTCCATTCAAAAGGGAACCTTCAAGTTCAACTGCACCAAGCCCATGATCCTTATTGGTCCAGGAACCGGAGTTGCAGCGTTCAGATCACTCCTGCTTGAAAGAACAGCTTGTGGGGACGACCTGAAGGATACTTTGCTATTTTTTGGCTGCAGAAACAAAAATAAGGACTATCATTGCCGGAACGATTTTGAATTGATGTCAAAGAACAATAATTTACAAGTATTCTGTGCATTTTCGAGAGATCAGAAGGACAAAATGTAAGTATCATGCCTCAAGCTTGTGACTATGAAATAAATTTGGTGATTGCATTATTTTCTCTTACAGATACGTACAACATGTTATCAGAAGAGAACGTCAGCTCTGCTGGGAATATTTACAGAGAGACGGGAGCATTTATTTATCAGGTAGTTCAAAAAATATGCCGAAATGTGTTCGAGACGAATTCGTTAAGTTGGCCAAAGATCTCGGACGATTGGATGAAGCCGGAGCTGAAACGTTTATAAGCAAACTTGAGAAAGAGGGTCGATATCAGACTGAAACTTGGGGATGAATAGGGTTCATTTGATGATTATATTGACCACGCTCTACAATATTTACAGACAATAGTTGAATAAAGATCGTCCTTTAATTATGTTTTGTCTTACTCGTACCCGAAGTTTGGCTAGTATATCATATGGGCGGATAAGTCCGAGCCAAAAACTTTTCTTCTTCCTTTTTTAACCAGTTTCATGCAGTGGGCCAAGTACCGTGCAAAAACTCTACGCCCAGAAATTTTGCACGGCGCCAGCTGATCGACTGATCAAACATGGCGGCAGTCAGCCGGCCATGTTTCGACGAGTCGAAACCTGTCGAAACCCCCTCCCGTCATGACGTCACATGACGAGGCCTTACCACGTACGAATAAAAATGAATTACCATAGTTAGATACATTGACAAAAAATATTGTTAGTAACTGCGATTATTTTACCGATTATTCAGCCTCATATCACTAACAGCTAAATAGTAAAAATGAACGATTCATAGCCTTTCGAGTGTCAGCAACATGCAGCTTATATCGAAACGCGCCTGTAGCAAATCTATCGGTTCTATTTTTTTTATGAATTTCTCGTGGGGCGCGTCGCCTGTCAGTGAGGCGCTGTCAAAAAATGTATAAGTCGATTACGCTTGTCACTTGCAGCGGGAGATAATATCCATTGTATTCTTGAGGTTGAATGAGTAACAAAGTACGATGATGCGTGGCGTTCGCAAGGACTATCGGAGTCTCTGTTGCAAAGCGCCATTCGCTTAATTTGTATTCGTATAAACTCGCGAACAGTGGATAACCCCATTGTCGGGTTTATCACAGTCTCGCGTAAAAAAAATTTTTCGTGAATACGCTTCAAAAACAGGCAGTTGAGCCGTAGTGTCTAAAGAATATGGCTTGTCTTTTGTTGAACCAAGATGACATCGACATCAAGATACCCAGCGTCGAAACAACGGACGGTGTTACCTACTACGTTATCGAGGTTAGAGTAGCGACCGTAGTTTGGAGCCTTAAACACAGGTACAGCGAGTTCGCCGAACTCCACGAAATCCTCATAGCCGAGCACTGCGTCGAGAAGGATATTTTACCGCCGAAGAAACTTATCGGCAACAAGAGCGAGGTTTTCATCGAGAAACGCAGGATCGGATTGCAAAGTTATCTCAACGTAGTTTATTGCTATCTCAAGAAAACATTGCCCAGGGAATTTGCAATTTTTCTTCATCTCCACCTACACGACATATTCTTCATACTTCAGAATATGGCTTTGGAATTCTTTACCCGGGGCGACTCCCTTTTGGAGTCATCAAAGAGTTACACTTTTACTCCTCTTCAGGTATATGTCGTCTTAATTTTTCCAAATTTATTTTATATTTATATTTGTTGATCCACTTTCACCCTATATCCTTCTGGATTTTTACAGAACCTCATCCTAATTTTCCCCTAGCCCTTCCTACCTGTATTCAGCTAAGCTGTCTAACTGCCAGTTCATCCATAGCTGACTTAGCCACACTATAGTGCATTTGCCAGGGACACAGGGAACTAGGGAAGACCTGTGCCCGTACAGACAGCCATATTCTACTGATTCTCTGGTATTTTTGCACTTGAGTGAAGTGCAGAAACACCAAAGTCTCAGAAGAAGGTGCCTCCCGCTCAATGGTCAATATGCCGGCTACTGTACGGCTAAGCAGTCACCCATCCAAGTACTGACCACGAATGAATCTGCTTGAATGGGGGCTTGAGCACCGGAGCTGTGTGCCAAACGTGCATCCACTGCTGTCGAATTCATTTATTTTAGATTATTCTATATTTTATTTGCCTGAAATGTCCAATTAATGTCATCTTTTTTGCATTTCAGTTATACGCCATCAGCGAAAGGCTCAAACAGCCCTGTCCCCCTCTGGAGGTAGCGGACAGAAAGTTTGACTTCAGTCATGTGTTGGATCTGAATTCTCATCTGAAACACCTTGTGATTCAGGGAGCTTCCAAGTGCTTTGGTACAAGCAATATCGACCTCTCTTCATTGCCCATAGAATTATCCTCTTTCAAGAACGCAGAAACCCTGACCATAGAGGAATATCCCATGGAGAAGATTTATGGAATGGGTAACATGAGAGATACTGTAAAGCATCTCGAGGTGCACAATACGACCTTGAGGAACATCGTCGAATTCGCTATGTGCGAGGAAGTTCATAAGCGCATAGAGAACGCGAACGACTCGCACGTGTGGTTGAAATTGACTCATCTGGATCTGAGCGACAACAGGATAGAAACGATAGACGAAGCGATAAAGCTTCTGCCTCACATAGAATCTCTAATGTTGAACAACAACTTACTCTCGGAAATATCGAATATAACGCTTCTGCCGCGTTTGTCGCAACTGCATCTGGCTTCGAACAGTTTCACCGCTCTGCCCGATAATTTACACACAAAATTGGGCAACATAGTTTACATGGATTTGTCCCAGAACAAATTGACTACTCTCACGAGTTTCTCGAAATTGTACTCCCTCGAGGGTCTCGACGTAAGTTGCAACAGAATCGAGAACATCGAAGAAGTCAAGAACATCGGACACTTGCCGTGTCTTGAGAATCTAAGACTGACGGGCAACCCCGTTTCGACAATCGTCGACTACAGAGTCAAGGTACTAGAACCGTTCGGCAAACGCGCCAGCGACATATGTCTCGACAACGAGAAGCCTAATCAGAAGGAGCTTGACACAGTGGCTGTTCTTCAAGCGTTGAGAATCGCTCGAGAGGGCAAGTCACCGACTTTCAATACAACTGACTCGGCACTGTTCTCCGCTGAAATACCGAGCACTTAAACCGAACTCTTCCTTCAATCGGTCGAACTGGTTCGATCTCTATCTCCCTCGGTTCTACGTACTCGTTCACGGTTTTCTCGACAAAGTTGATACCACGCCACGACTCCCGTACACACGGAATTCTACATTCACTCAGCAGTATCTTGAATACCAAATAATATGAAAAAAAAGAAAGAAAAATGATAATATATTTTTTCGGGGTTCATTGGTCTTTTTATATGAAAAAAATGCTCCGAAACATTCTTATCGCAAGATTGCGGATACTCGTAAGTTGTCGGGTAAAAACGCGGGGTGCTCATTACTCAGAATACACTTCGTCGAAAAGACAATTACAAGGCGCGATGCATTATTTGGTGTATGAATTTTATATAACGAATGTAGCTAAATGAAAGAAATATAATAATAATATTCTGCTGTATATAAGATGACAAACTATTTTGTTTATATAATAAATTAAATAAACTGTGATAATTATACTTGAAACAACGATGGTTAATACAATCATCGGACTTACCTTGGCGCTTCGCGAGAAACTTCTTCGATCCAATTGATTTACGTAAACATCGTTATTTTTCGATTCAAATGAACTTTTATTTAACCCTCCCCGACATCATCGCTTCAACCTTTAAACATTATTACTTGTTGAAAATATTAAAATATTCATAAATAATATTATACCAATATCATAGTAATGCTTACCGATACGCTAGGCATATTATGTTTAGTCTTTTAACGTAAATCTAAACTACCACGTACATAAGTTATCGTTACAAATTATCATGTTTTTTGTTTATTTTTCTTTCTTTCAACTTCACATGTACGTATAATCCGCCGCATATCCGAATCTTTGCGTGCACGAACGAGCCTCCAAGATATTTTTAAGATTGTCGTAACGTCTGCGAAATTTTGTTAACGTTGCCGAGCACCTCGTCGGAGTAAGCTCCAGGGGTGCGACGAGTTCCTCCCAATTACCTTTCCTTATTATTCGCCTCTCCGACTCATTTATTTTCTCATCTGCATGATTATCGTTTCTCGACGCTACATCAATCACTTCGAAAAATAATTCCTCGTCGCTTTAACTCTTTAATGAATCGACCAACTGCGTATATTAGGCACGACGAGAGCTGCAACAGCAGCAACGAGTAGACGCAGCGGTGTCTTTGCGATTATAAATCATCGATGATGTACTTTCTCCGTTATTAGTCTTTACTGTGTAACTTCGAGCCCAAAAACGGTCGTTGTTCGAGCGTCGATCGATCGAATTTGTCTTCGCTGGTGTTTTTTTGATGTATAAGATCTTTTATAAAACTCTGAAAACTTCGTACAATATAGGAGGAGGTGGGGTCTCGAGGGATAAAAAGTTCGTAGGCTCCGCGCGAAAGTTTCTATCGCAAAGGGGAAACGGAAGAAAAAAAAACCGTAATGGAAACTGGCAGGAAGAATGGAAAAAAAGTAATTCGAATCCGCACTTTACGTGCAAATTCGAAAATGGGCGAGAGAAGCTTTTCGGATACAATATATATATATATATATATGTGTGTGTGTGTGTGTGTGTGTGTGTGTGTGTGTGTGTGTGTGTGTGTGTGTGTGTGTGTGTGTGTGTGTGTGT
>JAPYZD010000403.1:0-36627 GCA_030522725.1 Ichneumoninae sp. B BG-2022a | reverse complement strand
CTTCTCAGTACCTTTAGTATACATGATTTTTTTCAGATTTTTGCACCATCAAGAAGTACTTGCAATTTTCTCTTATTGTTGTCGAACTTATGCGAAGTCGGCGCGCAGCGACACTCCCTCCTTAACAAGATAGTAAATCTTTTATGTTCAGATATAAATAAAAAAAATAAGAAAATATTTCACACCTTGTGCGCTAAAAAAGTTTTATTTTACTTTATTTTTACAATTTATTTATGAACTTTAAGTTCACTTTCCCGAGGAGAAACACCTTTGGTTTATTCGTGTCGAGGGAATGAAAAAAAGTTGTATCGGGGCGACTCGAATCGCAGATAAGAGTAAAGCCAGCGTGAACTCTTTCGGGCAATCGAATGCTGTGGATTCTCTTACCCATCGGAAGCAAAAGCCGAAGGATCATTGACACCGGGGCGCGCTTTGCCACCAAGAATTCCGGTTGCGTACGCTCGGAAGCGGGCAGCAGCAAGCAGGTAGTCAGACAAACGGGCACGCGGGGCCACTGACGCGTTAAATGCCCCGATGTAGCAGAGGAGGCTTGTTGCACACGCGCGCTATTATAATGCACTCGCAATACTCGGTTAGATCGTAGACTGCGCCGGGAGAGCTGACAATGTGTGCGGGAGAAATTTAACACGAGGCGCAGTGAGGTGGCGATGTGTTGCTGCGCTGTTCACCTCGCTGACACGTCTCTCAGTTATATACTGTACATACATATATACACATATATATAAATTTATATAGTGGCGACAGTCTCTCCGCCGATCGATCGCCAGGATCATTAACCCCCGTAGCGCCAGAGCTCCGCCAGTTTCGGAAAGTTATCCGCGTTGCGCTGCGTTATCGTTATTTTCGGGACGCGACATTCGCGACGCGCACCTGACTCTGCGCAATAGACGGCGCGACAGCGGTCTCGAGTCTCGCTACACACGAATTCGTCGGCTACTTATGGTACCTGACTCTCCGCCAGGACGAGTGTCAAATTCTGGAGCGTGAGAGTCCGACGGAATGGCCAAGCTCACGTTTAATTAGGATTTAGCGGAGCAAAACTCGCTCTCACTTATCTCTGACGCTTCATCGCGCGCGGCGGAAAAAAATTCACTCGTTGGACCTCCGTTACGTATTATTTAATTTTTTATTTTTTTTTGGGTTCGTAAGATCTCGCTCTCGTTTCTCGAGGCTTTTCGTCATACGTGTATGTCTGAGCTGCGTCACTTGAAACGTCAATAAAACATATTGAAAAAAAAGAAAAAAAATCCGAGAGACCTCTGCTCGAGTGCCGTGCATGTATGTATGTATATGTGTGTCTCAGGGCGAGGTGTACGAGTTTCGTGAGAAGGACACCTCATCCGCGAACTCGTTTGAGATAAGCGCAATCTCTCGCTCGCAATGTAAATCCGCGACAACGACGACGACCAAGCGCGAGAGCGCGCTCGGCGATTAACGGGCGTGCTGGGCCTACGTCGCGATAATCGACTGATGTTGGTCCACGGTTTAATGTTCCTCCGCTATTCTCGGAACAATCGCAACTCGCCGGATTATTATCTCCGAGGCGTGTACGACGGTGCTCGTCACGGGACCGTTCTGTTCTTTCCCCCCTTCCTCGGTTGTCGCGTTATTATTGCTCCGGAAAAAATCCCAGCGCCGAGCAGCGAACGCCTCAAAGTACTCTCACTGTAGCCGTAGAAATTGCGAATTTAATCCACACCACGTGCGATGATTACTTTCCTAGTTCCCCTTCGATGAACTACCCTGCGTGCCGTTCTCGAGAGCGCCCCGCTCGCCGGGCTCACTCAAACCGTGTCTTACGTAAAGACAGAGTTTACGCTCAGACGTGCAAGTCGACTCTTCCGGACTGATCTGCGAGGTGACTGTTATTAATGCCGGGGAGAAAAAAAATTCTGTTTAAAAATTTCCTTATGGGTAACAATATCGCCAGCGGGTCCATCGATTTGAGGCAATAAAAAGTTTTATTTATTTTTCTACGAAACAAACAATTGGATTGAAAATCCTCCACCAAGGATTCTTCGTAACAGTGTTCTAATCGAAGGAAAAAAATCCCTTTCCTAAAGTAAAAGAATTGTGGGAGGAGTTCAATTTCTCCAAATTTTTTTTCTACATAAATAGCATGGATATGGAATTCCTATGATTTTTTACATCCCTAAAAAAATATCATTGACTCAAGTAAAATTGCTATTTCAATTTTAGTTTCAATTCTCATAATTCCATATGGGATTGAAACGATGACACGTCACTTGACAGTCTCGCCGGTCGTTGTTTCAATATCATATGAAATTGTAAGAATTTAAAGTAGAATAAAAATAACCATTTTTTCTTTGTCAGCCCGCAAACAAATTGTTTATTCAGTGTGATCTTCTACACGATAGGAACACCGTTACGAGAAAGCTACAGTAAAGGGTAATCGGCAAACTAAAATTGAACGCTCCTTTCATTTGCCTCGAGTGATCGATGGACTGCCATAAGGACATTAACGAATATCATTATTGCATAATGACGCGCACTCGGATGGTACTTTCGTTCGATAAATAACTTGCACATTGTTCCCGGCTGGAGCGGCGGAGAGATACGTCTGTGAATGATTCACTTCTCCGGCGATCGGGGGAAGCCGGGCGCGATTTAATATCGTCGGCCACTCTCTAGCGACTCCGCCGAGGTGCATAATGCACCCACACCCGGACACACAGACAAGACCAGTGGAGTGCAGTATCTCGCTATCTCGGCTGGCTGGTCGCCGCTGCGCTCGCGTTTTCTCCCGCACTAATTAGCAAAAGTTCGCCTGGTGCAATAAATGCTCGGGCCCGCCGCGAGTCTACGAGCGAATTTTTACGTAATCCATAAGAAGAAGGCGGGCGGGTTGTGTTGCTGGACACCGGCTATGGAGAGAAGAATAATATAACCCGCCGCTCTCCGTTATACTCTGGCGCTATGCATCAGAAAGTCGGCTCGTTGTTTCACTCTCCGAGTCGTCGGATCCGCAAAACCTCCGTGCGCGCCGTTTCCGAGTCGTGCGGAGCGACGAGCCGCGAGGAGTGCCGTTTCTCCATTGGCCGTTCCTCTATAATTTTTCTATCACTTTACCGAACGTCCGACTCTCTATTATCATCGACGGCGCACTCTAATCAAGAACCCGAGGAGGGATCTTTGATCTCTCTTGAATTGGATGGAATCGCTCCGCTGGATCTCGCCGTTCGATCGGAGAGAGCCTCGCGATGCGCCGCTCGTGTCCCTCTCCGTATTATCTAACATCGTCGAGATTCGCGGAGAAATCGCCCGAATTTCGTTCGATTACGATCCACATATCCGAGTGTAAAGTCTGTCCTTCTTCTCTATATTAATCGCGGCAACTCGGCCCGTGTCTCCTCCGCACTCGGATCCAAATTATTTTGATCTAATATTAGAAGCCTATCTTATCAGTGTATAAATATCGATTTAGGTGTTTCTGCGCGGCCCGGTTTCTCGCGCCGGCACCGAGATCCTCCGGCCGGCTATTCCAAGAGGATGTAGCGAGATTGGGATAACGAACGGAGATATTTGTATCTATGGATTAAGAAAAAAAAAAATTAAATCACTTTGGCAAAGCGTGCTCGCATTGTTTGCTCGAGTGAAATCGCGGGAATCTCCGACGCGTCCGGAAGATGTTGTCGGATAGTTCGATCGCCGTACCGTATTTTACCTCGAAAGACGGATAAAACAGTCGAGAGCTCGACGAAAGGAGTTTACGTTCGAAGTTTACAAAATACCTGTCACGGTTTTCGTACGGGCGAGCCGGTGTCGGCAGCCGGTCTACCTGCTGTTACCTGTCGCATCATACTCGTCTCCCTTTATCTGCGGCCAGTCATTCATCGCCCCTCGATGACCATTGACACGGTAACGTCGTCAAAGGCCCTCGAGTGCAGGAGACTCTCCGTCGCACAGTGGCGAGAAGTTTTTCCTCTCACCGGCGGTTGACCGCGTGCCGGAATCCCTCGAGGGTTGGATTCACCCCTGTCGATGCTTGCACACTGCGGCATTGTAAATCCGCCGGAACGGGGGGGCTTGCCCTTTCTCGCCCGGGCCCTCGTAGTGCCAATATAAACGACTAGGAGACACAGATTACGATTGTTAACCGCCCCCCCCCCCTCCCCCAGGGAGGCTTGTATCCCGCAATGGGACGCGTATTATGCCCAGGAAGGGTCGTAATAATTTACTCTTCAATGTGTGTATTATTGTAGCCGACCGAGTCAGTAGTAATGATTTCGAGTCATTTGAGCCGAATGCCTCGCCTTTCTATCCTCGTTATTATGCTTCATCGATAAATAAACTAACAACCCGGCAATAGGATCTCGGCGGTCGGCGCGTTATTCCGGACATTCCCTGGGATTCCCAGGGAAAATTGCGAATGTCTAGAGAACTAGTGCCAATTATCAATTACGTGTTCCACTTTGGGCCAAGACTGCTCGAATTGGCGTGAACCGAAATATTTATTTATTTATTTATTTATTTATTTATCAACGGGATCAACCCTTTTACAAAAGATAAACTATAGCCTGTTTATTTTAACAAATAAGTATTTTAGAAATTTTAAGAAAGTTTACATTATCTTGAAATATCTTGACAACATTTTCGGGGTCAATTTTTTTATTGGTAGTAAATTGTTGTGCGGATTCTCCAGATCAGTTCGTAGGGCGCAGACCTGGCTGGCGATCTTGAAGAGATCCGATGACACGTAGAATCTGACCCTGTCTTTCGGACGAAGGTGGCGTAGCGGAGCTTCAAAGCTCCTTACGAAATCGAGTTACGTCGTGGTCTCAGATCGTCGGATCTCTTCATCTTCTTTTCGGAACAAAGTGGGCCTATTAAACGAGTCTTGGCACACGCGCTTGCTCCACGACGGTGCATTATTGTCGAGCTCGCGGCGGCGAGGTCCGCACCGGGTTCCCGACTTCGGGGACCCCGTGTCGTCGTCGTCGTCGCCGTGCGGCCCATTAGTTCCGTTTACACGGAGGAATAACGTACCGGATCAGAGACGCAGCCTGTTTCACGGTTAACATAGGCGCGGACCGAGCGGTTGACGGATTTACGAGTTCACGGGAATGCTCGAACGTGCAGCCCTGGCTCCGCGATGCCCATCATGATTTTGTTGTGGCGTTCAGCGACGGAAACATTAACGAGACTTGTGGAAATAGTACTTGAAGAGGAAGAAAGGAAAGAAGAAGAAGAAGTCGAGTGCGGTGCGTGCCGACCGTGCCTGTAACTGATGACAATTGGAGCTCGTTGGAGGACTGCGAGAGATCATGGGTCACAGTTCAGGCGACAGTTCAGAAGAACGGGTGCATTCGCTGCGGCGGGAAGGGAAACGGACAATAAAACGAGCGAACCTACGAACAAGGCGGAGGAAGACCGAAGCTCCTGACACGAGCGCAAGACACATGGAAGGTTAATCTGCATCCGTGATGTTGATAAGCGGAGCCCGAGAGGCGATAAGCTTCGACCTTAAACAGAATTCGCACTCGCCAGTGACATGGCGGGGAACACTCATTCCTCTTCGCCACCCCTGGCGGACATTTTTCGAAACTCGAACTCATCCATTGCATCTGGACTTTTTACCGAACGGCTGCTTTCTATTTCTCTGCTCGCGTGTTTCCGCACCGGACTCGCGTGTTGCGTAATGCTATGGATAAAAGAGAAGACGGGGGGGAAAAATAAAACTACGATCGAGAGAACAAACGGCGGGCAGCGGAGCTGCTGGCGAACGTCGGGCGGGGTGGCGAATAGAAGCGAATGCGGCGCACGTGCCCTTCTCTCTTTAAACTCTCGGTAGGTTTGGCTTCTTCTGCGGTTGTGCGGTTGTACGACGGGATAGTCTTCGCGACGGCGTAGTCTTCTCGTATTCAATACCGAACATCGACGAGAGAAAGAGATGGTGTCGATACGTGACCTCACGTGCGCGATTCGTTCTTTCTCCCGTCGCCATTATGTTCGATCGGGTTGACTAAGACTCGCGGGCTTGACTCATTTTCACGGGCTTGTCCCGTCGGTCGGGCCTTGGACGGATTTCTTTCTTTCGATGATAATCGAGATCTTCGGGATTCGAGTCTGCGGGACGGAGGGAGGGAACGATAATACAGCCGAGTTCTACGTTCCGTGTCTTCTATGGTTAGAGGAGATCGAGCCTCTCCCCCGTTTCCCCTCTCTCGGAGGAGTCCTCTTCGACTTCCAGCGTGCGGATCCCTGTCCGGATGAATCACGTGCTTTCCGGACTGCGTGTCTGCACGCATATCGAGGAATACGGTAGGTACAGCATACGCGCACTGCCACGCTGCTGTTGCCGCTGACGAGGGGGAGGGAAAGAACTTTCGTGACTCACTGGCTTCTCGGGCACCGTAACCGCCCCCCCGGTCCCGCTTGAATGGAAACTCCGATTATTAGTTCTTCACAGTCTGCGAATACTTGAACACTGTTGCTAGGGCTTTGTACAACGTTGCCCGATGTTGAGAAATTTTTTCTCGATTTTTTTTTCTGTTCGATAAATTCGGACTATGTCTCAAACGAATTCTTCCCGCAAGGGGGGGGGGGGGGGGGGGGGGCGAAACGGGCTTCGGGCCAAGATGGACTACTTTTAATATTTTTAGGCACTCACTTTTTACACTTAAGAAGTGGATATAAAAATGACTTTTTTCAATATCTTGATCTCATCCATATTTTTTGGTTCTAACAATTGGGGTTCGTTTTGCCCCCGTTTCTGGGCGGTTCCGAAAATATCGCCGAACGATCGATCATCTCTGTCGATCCTAAAAAGTTCCCAGAACTGGTCGATTCCTAGAACTCTGCCGATTCGACTTCATAGATGTCATATGAGTATAATAGGAGACAAAAAAACCGCACGCTGGGAATTTCCATGAGTAGTCCGGGGTGAGGACAGTGTTATTGTACGTGCTCTCGTACGCATATCACAATCGCGCGATCGCGGATAAATTGCTCATCGCCAAACCACCTGGGCACCTTGAGATCTCGGATGATCCAAGGCTCTTCTCACTCTCCGATCCCTGGCTGTTACACATTCTCCGTTCCCCTTATCTCTGACGGACGCTGCCATTGGAGCTCGACGATTCGTACTGAACAACCGAGATATCGCGGGATCACGTAGCGACTGATAGTTTCACGCGCAGTGTCGATGTCTCGGATGATATAAGTGTATACAGCGGAAACAACGGGGCAAAAAGGCCCACTTTTACAAATCTATCTCGAATAAAGAACAGAGGGCCGTTTTGCCCCGTTCCTTCTCTATATTATCGATACTGCTTAATTCCTATGCAATCTACGAGACGATCCATATCACGAGAAAAAAAATTGTAAGGTTAACCAAAAGTCGCGGTGACATACTTTCAAAGCTGTCATTTGGTTGGTACAACTAAAGCATTGTTTCGTTGAACGATTATTCGCTTCGGTCGATTCCAAAATATATCAATATAAAGAAACATTTTTACTGTACCAACCAGATAACGCTTTTGAACTTATGTTACTGTCGCCTTGGTCAATCCCAACATTTTTTTTAGTGTACACATCTTCAATTTCGCCATCTTCACATTCTAAACTAATTAATTCAGTCAAATTTAAATAATAAAAATAAAATTAACTAAAATAATTAAATAATTTATATAAAATGCGTTCGCCTTCTCCGTTTCCCCGAATTCAATTTTTGTACAGCTTGCATACGGCAGTTATTTTCTAAAAAAATAAATAATAATCGTCTCCTCTACCGGGCGTTTTCACCAGTGATATTTTCCCGCTGCTCCACTGTCCGAGAACGTGACTCGTGAGAACATCTAATCGACCCGAACGGGCGAGCGCCTTGGCTCTAGACTCTACTCGCAATCGGGCGGGATAGTTACGCTGGTATCGCTAAAGTTAACAGCGCGAGTACAGGTCGTTACAATCGCGCCGACTTACACGTGTCGGAAAAATAACCGTGTCCTCGTTGAATTATGAGACGAGATAGTACTTGCGAATTCAATTATTACCATACCGACTGCTGAGGTGGACAGGTGACCTTTTCGTTCTCACCTGCCGATACAGATTCGCGCAATTACGGTTTACAAGATCAAATACTCACTTCTGCCTCCGGGAGATGACCAGACGCTCTTGATGACCATTTGGATGCTGTTTCCGATGATCTTCTCTCAGAAACGCCAAACGAAACTATCGTACGCACTATGCGATATCGCGCACTCGATCCTTATCGTCACGAACTGTGGTCCGCAGCGCGTAGGACACTCTCGATCCTCTCTGGCTCGCGTTCGAGAAGAATCTGTTACGAGATTTCATCCGCGACTGACGAGACGGCTCGGGAGCTTCTCCACCTCTTCGGGAAGGAAAACATCCACGGAAGGGTGAAAAAGCCTTCCCGCGATGAAATCGCACGAGGAATCGTGGATCCACCCTTTTGGGATAGTGATCCAGTTTAAACGACCAATGGGAAGCTTCCGATCGACGGTTCCCGCTTCCTCTCGAATCTGGGCCGCGGGGCCTCGGGCTCGAGACGAACGGCCTCGGTGACGCTCGATCCAACCCCTTCGCAGCGGCATGAATATTTTAATACGAGCGGAACAAAGGGTACGTTGGCGATATTCGGACCGTCCGAGTCGTAACGGATATGTTTCATTTTCTCCGTCCGAATCAAGAATTCCATTTTTCATTTGCATCAAAAAAAGAAAAAAAAAATCCCCAATAGTTGCCAAGCCAGGCAGCTCGCTCCCGCCTCCCTCCCACCGTCTCGTGCTCTCCTGCCCGCTGACCGAAGAGTTACTCAGTCAGCGCCACGATAGAACCGATAGCGAGACTGTCGTTTGTTTGCCGGAGCCGCTGATAATACCGCGAGCCTGCGTTTTCCTCCTTCCGAGAAGGTGGAAAAAAAAAAGAAATAGAATGCCGTTAACGAATATGCACGTGAAGCGTTCGAAGGTAATATATTTATCGCTGCCGCTCTGCGGGTACGAAGAGAGCCCAAGGTAACCGACGTTTGACGTAACGATATATCGGCCGGCTTATGCTCTATGCCGATGGACAAAATTACCCTAAGGCCTCCCCGCGGCCCGACGAGCGGTTTCGCCTCCGCGTGGCTGAGCTGACTCCTCATCATCGCCGCCTCGAGCCTCGAGTCATCAATAATTGACTAAACACTCGGGTCTAAGAGCGCTCACCTACTTACCTCCCTGTCCTCGATAGGTGGACGTACATGCGTGTGGCCGGCAGCAACCGCACCACCACCTCGAACCCGGCGAGTCGCGCTCGCGATGTACACTCGGGGACTTCGTATATTCAACGCGAACGCGCGTGCAAGCTGATTAGACGGACAATTTAGCGGCTCGTCGTGACTAGAACAATTGCGGGTGAGAACAGAGGGGTCGAACGGACAAGCGATTCTGTGTGTCCGCGTGTGGGTGCGTGTGAGCCGCGGAAAAATATCCGCCGCCTTCGCAGCCGCGACGCTTCGGACTTAAATTTAGATGGGGACAAATAAAAAAAGCAAGAAAAAAAGGTCTTCACTGTCTCAGGGAACTTGGCTGCTCTCATTGGCCGTTCCGATAAGCCCGAAACGTCGCTACCTCGTTATTACGTATCTTCCTTCG
This sequence comes from Ichneumoninae sp. B BG-2022a, assembly GCA_030522725.1. Lineage (NCBI taxonomy): Eukaryota > Metazoa > Arthropoda > Insecta > Hymenoptera > Ichneumonidae > Ichneumoninae sp. B BG-2022a. The sequence goes on along the minus strand of JAPYZD010000403.1, from coordinate 26,986 downwards.
CTCCCTCTCTCGTCGCCACGGCGTTACAATTATAATATACGTGTACGCAAGGCGCACGTGTGGGCTACGGCTTTCAAATTTTTTTTATCTTCCTCTATTTTTCTGCCGTGTTTACACCGTTTCTTGGGAGTTGTTTTTTTCTTCGTTTTTCCGGTATGTGCTAAACCGTCTTCGCTTAGACGACTTTTAAACTCGCTGCTATCAGCTTTTGGTATGAATCGGGAGTAAATGGAAGAAAAACACTCACGCACACACACACATACGTTCTGTTGATAATGTGTTGAAGTACTTGTGCGCAAGAAAGACAAACAAATTATTCATTCTCTAACATGCGCTGCTTTGGAATGATGGATCGTGCTGGTGTAAAAGCTTCGAGAAACGCGAGAACTCGGAGAGACATCTTAAAATAAACCTTGTATTAAGAAACGGGCTGTGATTGGCGAATAACCAATGAAGCGGGTCAATGAATCGAAGAATCGTTGGTTAACGTGCTTCCTATATGCAGAACAGGGACGAGTGGAATAAAACAGAATCCCGGGGCAAAACGGACCATTTTTGATAATTTTTTTCTGACGCGACAGAAATCTCCCGCCCGAAATGCACGAGTTCCATTTTGCCCCGCTCTCCACTGTATATCGCTCATCGACTCTTTCGTTAGAGTTTCGAGAGATCGACGAGTCACCGAGGGTGGAGTGTGAAAGGTCTGAGTAAAAATAAATCACCGGGCAAGCCGGCGCTAAAGTTGTAAGAGGGAGTTCGAGATCATCATCTCGTCATCTCGAGAGCGATCCTGCCTCCGTCCGGCTCCGGCGAGAAAGGCTGGACCACGGAGAAGCGAACGCGAGTCCCTCTCGCCGAAGGGAAGGGAAACCTGATTCCCGATTGGATAGCTTCGGGAAACCAATGGCGTGAACGACAGAAACTTTCGTGCAGCCTCCAAGCGTCCTACGCGTTGCGACGATTTACCGCCAGAACATTTCCGCGCATCGCGCATTCGATCTGTACGAAAAAACCATTATCCGACCGCGATACCGCACGTTGGGTCAGCGTCCTTCGACGCGACGCAATTCTTCCTAAATTTTTTCATCAACCCTGGGCGCCGCAGTCGATTCTCCCCGCTAGCGAAAACATTTTTCCTCATCCCCGTCGCACCGGAAGTGATTAAACAAAAGACAACGAGAGAGATCTCGGAAATAGGATTCGCGTCTCTCGGTGACATGCGATTCGAGATGAGTGTCGGCTTGCCTGGATGGGGTCATCAACTGGATGGACCCCGAGGGTTCGTAGGTCCTTTATACCTGCTGCATCGAGGCGCGGTTCCTCCTTCCGGGGTTGCGCGAGCTCTCACCTGCGCACGCGTTACTCGGGGGCAGGTTTTCTCATACAAATTTCGTTGGTGTGTGGACGCATGTGCATTGATACACCCCACCTAATACGGATAATCGTACGTGCTCGGACCGTTCTTCTCCCGGACGCACACACAGAGCCTGTGTCGATGAGTGGAAAACCTGATTCCCTTGGTCGGGTTGCCGGGGGTTTCTTGCAGGACGTGTAGTTCGGACGGACGGATAGACTGGGGTCTCCCTTGCGCCGGGAGCATTCGGGGTCATAATGGCCAGTGGCGGGCGATGGGTGAATCGGTGACGATCCATGGGTCACGCAGGTACATGAACCCTTTCAGTCCGGTCGGGCCTGCTGGCTCATTTAAATGCCCTTAGTCCTATTCGAACGGCAGATAGCGTATACTATACATAATTTGTAGAGTGTACGCTTTGCACTCGGGAGAACGACGCCAGGCGTCGAGGATGCGGGCATCCTTCGCGTTCTTCCTCTATTTTTTCTTTTTTTTTCTAAATTGTTTTCTGTCCCCCTTCTTCTGCACTGTGCGAGAGAAATGAACGCTCGGACGGCGAGCGAAGGGACCAACGACCGTTGGACGTTCGGCATAAAGGACTCGATGATCTATATCCCAAAAAGTGTTTACGCGAAGTTCTTATGGAACTCTCGACGGCTCGGGATTATTAATTGCTCCAGTTTTTTTTGTATTAATTTTTTTTTAAGGTCTTACATGCAGCGAGGACTTTCTCGCCTCAGCGCGGCTCAGTCGGTAACAAAAACTGTAATCCATTCTCTTTAAAGACGCTAGGCGATTCTCGAAAGGTCGAATTATCAGTGACCACAGTGAGAAAAAAATGGTCGGATTCAGCAAATGCGCGGTGACATACGTTCAAAGGAGTATTTTGTTGGTAGAACAAAAATGTTTGTTTTAATCGATAAATTTTGAATAAATTGAAGCAAATAATCGTTTAACAAAACAATGTTTCTTTTGTACCAAACAAATAACAATTTTGAACTTATGTCACTGCGACTTTTGGTTAAATCAACCAAATTTTTTTCTCAGTGCGCTCGACCGTTGGACGAAGACACTGAAAATGTGAAGATCTACGATAAAAAAATGAATGAATTGTTGTTATCGACAGAGCTAGAAATCGTCTCAAAGTCAAATTGGAACCTTGTGTCGATTCTAGCTTTCGTTTAACATATTTGTCCATTGATCTATCAGCTGCAATTAACATATCGACATGAATAGCCGACAACGGTGTCGATTGCAAATTTTTTCCGTTGGTCGGCTCACGAAAAAAGATCTGGAAGGTTCGAGGCTGCTAGACGAGTAGCCTCTGCCCTTTGCGCTCCAGTTCTCCATTCCTCGACCGTTACCGCTCGATGTCCGAAGAATCCTCTCCGAGTGCAACGGAAAGTACGAGGCGGAGAGGCAAGTTTACAAGTCGCAAAAAAAAAAACAAGCAAAGAACACATTCTTACGAGTTCCGCGGTAGCGAGTCTCATTGGATGATAGGAATTAAGAAGGGCCGGCCCAAGTTTCTCCCGTCCAGAGACCGCGATTACGTTGACCGTTGGCGATCTTGCTCCTGTTACGTCCATCGAAATGGTCAACCGTGAAGACCGCGAGTGGGGGAAGAGCTCGTCGCGTCCGTTGCTCTATTTAACGAACGGTAAGTTTGCCGAAAAAAAATAGCCTCCGTCCAGGTGAAGGCGAAGAGCCGAGGAGTCGGACTAGAAACTCCGCGCATTCATCCCCACCGTCGACCGATGTGGAAATTTTGTCCGTTGCCGATATACCTTCGAGCTTGCGCGTCATCGTCGCCGCTCGTGTTCTCTTCGCGTGATCAACTTTTCGAGGCCGAGAATCTCCGGGTATATTTTCCCATGGTTCCGAGGGTGGAAGGAAGGCTGGAAGGTGCCTCTCGGGAGCATCAACGGTCTGCCGGCCAGAGCTCTCGGGGGATCCCGCGAGACCAATGGCTATCATCGGGACATGCCTCCAATAAAGGTCACCTGTGTGCGTCAGAATGCTTCCTTTTGTCCGCGCGCATAACGGATTTTTTCGGCCTGATTTAAATGAGTTCATACGGGCGGTGGCGCGCGGGGCTCGGACAACGTCCAGGTAAATTCTGGATGACCGTCGAAGCTCCTCGACCATCCCGGCGAAGAGGGCAAATTCGTCCAGGTAGCCCGAACCAGCGACGGCCAGGAGAAGCCTTCATGGGAAAATTTTTGGGATGGTCCTCTTGTCCTCGTCTCCTATCGGCGAGCGATTTTGCGCGCGGGTCAGTCGAGCGGCGATTCGGAAATTTGAATATTCCCGGACTACCTAGAGAGCCGTGTGTTAAATCGACGGAGGACCGTATGAATCACGTCCAAGGGACACCCTGCGAATATGACCATCGTCCTTTTTTACCCTTCGCGGGTCCAGTGACCGCGCCTCTCACGCAGATAGAAAACCTCTCCTCCCCATGCGGGCTGCGCACATACGTCGGTCATTTCTCTGACCATCCTCTATCTCTTGGGCGATTTACTTTGGCTCCGTTCTCAGCCGGCACCATGGGAATCTGGATCGGCGCCACAGACCTGGCTCTTTAAACTTAACCCTTTTTAAAAAAATTCGGTAGATTTTTCATCTACCCTCGGTGCCATCTCCGCGAGGATCCTCTCGCATTCGTCAGGATTTTTTTTTCACCTTCCAACCCGTCGTGCAACAACTGGTCGCAACATTTTTCGCCGAAACTTTTATTTATCCATTAATTATTTCTATGGAAATTTATTTATTTATTTATTTATTATTATTATTATTATTAATTTCTTTATTATTCTACCGTAAAATCCTGGAACTCCGTGGCTACTCAATATCCACGTTATCTCGTATAATTCTCGTTTCGAGTAAATCTTCATTACCATTCTCCAAACGAATCACTGTTTCCTTCCTCGTGACGTTCACAACCGACACGATCATCTTTTTAAAAATGTTATATTCATAATATTTTATTTTCTCCGGACACTGTTCGATGTTTCGATTTCGTCGCAGCACAATAATTACGATTCTCACTGTATCCACTAAAAATTTGACCCCGGTAATGCCGGGGCATAAATTTACCGACACACTCGTCTCTTCCTCTCGGGCGTGGGGAGAGGGACGAGATTATAGCGTTTCGTCTCGCGAGCCCCCTCCCCGGTTATCGCGGCTATTATCATAAACGCGGGCACGTAACACGTACGTGAGTCCGATGTACCAGTTTCTCGTTGCGTTCGCGAGTCGTCACTCGTCGCATATTAGGATAATCCGTGGCATTCGGCGCTCCGACCGTTCGCTCGCACGACAAGCTTTTTGAGAAGGTTCGCGGCTGCGCGCGCCGCCACCGCCGCCGCCGCTCAGCGCACTGATAAATTTCGATTAGCATAAATTTACAGACGGAACGTCCGGTGTAGTGCCCCTGCCACTGGCTATCCGCGTGGTAACTGTTTCATTAGCATACGCTTAATCCCAACAGCCGAAGAGCAAAGCCAGCGCCGTGCTTCCCCTCGTTAATGCATACTTTATCTGTGCCCCGCGACTCATACTACGCACGCCTCGCGCCACTATCCGAAAGAATTGTAAACCGATGTTAGAAAAAAAAAAAAAAATACCGTCCCGAAGATAAACTCGAATCTCGTCCAGAGTCGCATAGACACGACGATCTTCGGTGGGACAAAGAGATCTTAACAGTTTTACCGTTTCTTTATAAGGATCAACATGACGTATAATTATATATCGGCGTGCCTCTGACGGCCGAGGCTCGCGTGTCGCGGCTACTGCGAGGGAGGCAACCGTATAATGCTTTTATGTACCTGCACCTTGAAAGCCGAGTCGCATGCACCTACCGGGACATGCGATCAGCGAGAGCCTCTACACACTGGGTGCGTAAAATTGAACATCGTAGAAGATCCCGTCGAACGCTTGCGGTAAAACTCGTCAGCGGTCCGAGATGGAAAAATAGAAAAAAAAAAACAAAAAAAAACAAAAAAAACAGTGGAGCGCCGGCAAGAGTAAATGGGGTACGCGTATATCGATGCGAGGCCAGGCCAGCCTCTCATGACCCGCGGATCAATGAATGATCGAGCGCGATCGCGAAGCTTCTCCGTATGAATATTCATCATGAAGACCCGCTCCTGATAGCCGTGGATTTCGTGAAGCATCGATCGGGCGGAGGAAGAGCGCGACTGGGGCTCGAACGAACGGCGAGAGGGATGAACAAACGCCAGCTCATCCTCCGCGTTGACCTTTCGACTCGGATATCGAAACGACGAAATCGCTCGCACACACTCGTGGATGAAGGCGTTCGAGAATTTCGTTAGTAATCTTCGAAGCGGGAGAACGATGGAAAGAACTCGCGGATGTTGGCGATGTGTGCAACGCGACGCTGACGACGACGAGCTCAGCGGCGTCTCGGGTCACCGGGTCATTGCAAACAATTCCTACGTGTGGGAAAGGCCGTACCGGACAGAACGCACTGAGAGCTCGTGTCGAAAATGACAGACGTTATGCGCTTCTTCGCAGTCTCGCTTGTGTACACTCGAGAGAAAAAAAATAATGGAAAAAAATAAAGATAAATGGAATGAAGGAACGAGAATGGAAACGCGCATCTGCATGCCGTCTTCCTCGGCCGAGGTTGACGGGCGAATCGCATGGAAGAGCCTCGTCCGTGCCATTTAAATAAAATACGAGCCTCCACGCCAGGCGGGTCATCCCCTGTAACCGACTATCGTTCGAAATGATTTTTCCTACGTGCCGCGCACGAAACTCGCCTATCCGAGGGCCTTTATTCCCACTATGCCAGATATCCCTTGTGAGCCCTTTTTCATAGTCTCACTTGTGACTTTGACCTTGGTAGAAATTGGATTTAAAATAGAAAAAAAATGGAATCATTTGTTTTCTGTCCTACAGCGACGCACTACCGGATCATCGAAGGTTATAATCGAAACTCTTCTTAGGGCCTTTATCCCCACTATGCCAGATATCCTTTGCGGATCTTTTTTCATAATCTCACTTGTGACTTTGGCTATGGGAGAAATTGAAGTAAAAAAAAAAAAAAAAATGGTACGATTTCTATTTCATCCGGAAGCAGTATACGACAACAACAGCAACGATCTACCGGATCGTCGGAGCTTATAATTGAAAGTCGTCCATCTGCGAAACCGACATGCCAGATATGCCTTGCGGACGCTTTTTTATAATTTCACATGTGCCTTCGACCACTTGTAAGTATGGGAGTAATTGAATTAAAAGAAAAAAATATGGTACGAGTTGTTTTTCGTCCGGAAGCAGCGTTCGACGACAACAGCGACGACCTACCGGATCATCGGAGCTTATAATCACGGGATTTATGCACGACGATCGTACAATTTACAAGAGAATGAGATGTGACCCGGCATCGCGGGTTGATTTATTAATGATTGACGTGATGCATAGAATTTGCGTGGTCGTCATCGGAGCGATCAGTCGACGCTCCCGCATATTCGGGAAGCGCGCCCTGCCGGGAGAGCCGCGCAACAAACGATCACACGAGAGAGCGAATCGTCAGGTGTTTACACCCGATTCGGCCCCGTGTCTCTCCGTCTCTGCGGCACAGCGCGGGGCTAAATTAATTATAGCTCGTTACCCGTTTCGTAGTTACTCGTAATCGTTACACAGCAGCCGGGCAGGTGTTCCCTCTGGCCAGCGTGGGAGAGTCGGGGTTGTCGGTTTCACCCTGTTTCGTTTATTGTCGCTTTTTTTTCGTCGCTCCCGCGCTCCCCCCACTCCATTCGACCTTCCCTCTCACAGCCCAATGTATACTACTCTAGTATGTATGGACACGAGAGAAACTTCGTGAATACCGAATTCACGTGTATACATAGGTATACTAAAAAAAATAATATAACGTGAAACAAGAGTAACGAAGAGAGACTCGCGCCCGAGGATCGAGCCGGTATAGTCGTCATGGAAACGCGAATGGAGAAACACACGAGGCAATCGCTCTCGTTTTTCTCCTGCCGTTTCACCCGCGTCTCTCATCCTCCCCCATCGTCCTCCACTACGTGTGTGTGTGTGTGTTTTTTTTCCGTTCTCTCGCTCGCTCGCTCGCGAGGGGTGCCCGCAACCCTCCTCGCGACCTCTTTCACCTGCGCGCTATCTCGACAAGCCGGCGTTCGTCGGGGCTGCCCATGGCTCCGGGGGCGACCCTCCTCCCGGCGCGTCCGGGCGAACGTACGAGCTGACGAATCAACAAAACTCGATTCCACCTTCTGGCTCTTGCGAAATTGTGAATTAGAAATAAAAAACGTTAAAATAACAATGGGAAAGCTAATATTTTCATTGGGCTTTGTTGAAGCAGCTTCGAACCGACAAGTCGATCGACGCGTCGCCGCTGGGAAACCATGAACGAGCCGGTAATCGCCATCCGAGAACAATTCAATTTAATTTTATTGGAATTTCGATTGATCGATTGAGAAAAAAATTTTACGTAGATTTTAAACAAATTTACATTCTTAATATATTTATACACTGATAAAAAAAATGTGGTTCAATGAACTACAGATTCGAGCCGCGTTCAAATATATATCTAATTGGTCGAAGAATATATTTCAATGTCGCAAGAATATTTTTATAAAATTATTTTTAAAACATGGTTCAATTAAGAGATATTTTAGATGTTCCGACAAAATATTTATTTGTACGTACGAATCTTTAGTTGATTCAACCGTATATTTTTATCTTCTATTTCGTACATTTTTTCGCAACTCATGCCATTATGTACAAACATTTTCATACGAATAGTCAGTATGAATATTAAAATATTTCGAATACAATTGAATACAAAGATTAATGAAATCTTACGCTCCATCTATCTCTGCGCTCTCAGAAGGCGCCGATTCGCTCGATCTATTTGCATATTCCGAGAGCGATTACAACATTAATTAATCTTTACTGCAAACAAAAAAATATATGTATATATGAAGCAGATACAATCGTGAAAATAATTGTCGAGGCGGTTGCTGCTGCTGTATTTCTCGTGAATTAGAGAGAGAGTCCGAGCGCCGGGAGAAGGTGCCGGGCGTCGTCAGGCAGTCCCGTTGCCATGACCACCGACCTCACGCCGGTTGCCATCGCGATTCACCGCCACAACACCAAATCACTTTGACCATTTTTTTTCTTTTTTTTTTTTGACGCTGTCGATGGCCCTCTCTCTTTCACCTTTGCGTCCGAGTTTCCCCGACTGTCTCTCCTTTCTCGAGCTCCGGGCGTCCGGATTCGTCGGAAACTCGTCCGTGCGCCTTCGAAGCTTTCAGCTCTCCGGAGGGTGAAAGCTCTTAATCCCCTCAAAAATCAATTTTCCACTAATCCCCGAGTCCCAGACTTCCCAGAAGCTATCGAAGGGAGCTCTTTCGGCCTCGCCACCGGTGGATGATGATCTTTTTGCGAGAATCGTCGAGGCTACTCGCATTTCATGCATATCTACGAACGCATGCATACACATACGGTACGTACGAAGAAGCGCCAAGACGCGGGCAAGTTACGTGATCCCCGCTCGCGCGATTGTTATGTAAATAGTATGGTCGTTCGCTAACGCGCGGCCAGTAGGAAAACTCGGTACGTATGTAAGAGTATAATATATCACATGAGATAGTGTTGTTTGTATCGCACATATATATATATATATATATAGAAATATATACATACAACATATACATATATATATAAACATATACATACATTTATATACATATAGTGTCCTCGGCAAGCTCCCGATGACTCTTGATTTCCCAGTTTCATCTTGCCTCCAGTTAGGTAACTAATAAACGACTGGAGCCAAGGATTGTCGATATTGCATCGATTTTCATTGGCGAACAGGTGCGTTTGGCATTCGCGTCGCGTTATCGATCGGATGAATCGATCGATTTCTCCCCTTCTCAAGATAGCTCGTTAGCTGTACGATTCGCGGTTCGAATTAATGCCCGAGACGATCTTGAGACTGCGATGCGCCCTCCGCTCCTCGTCCCACCCAGACACCGCCTCAAGGATGGAAAATAATAAACTCTTTGCGCGCCGGGCTGCGATAGGATGATCTCGACAGATTTCTCGGTACTCCACTCTCGGTGACACTTAGCTCGTCATTCGTTCGAGATCGTTCGTTATTACATGTTCCTCGGGCCCCCGTCAGCGAGAGAGTCTTACGAGGCCGCTTCACCTCCGCGGGCCTCCAGACAACCACGCGATCATACCCGAGGCATCGTAATACCCTATGCGCCGCCGTTGCACTTTCACTCGCGGTGCATCGTCGCGGCTGTAACGCCTCCGCGATTCGAGCATCGAGCGTATACATTTTTCCTCGGGCGATCCACCGCGGAACTAATTACTCGCCGACTCCGCTGGACGCGACGCAACTCGGCGAAGATGCCTTCTCCGTACCTTCGTTTCTTTTCATTTTTTGTTCCCCTTTTTTTCTTTCTCCTCGGTCGAACGCACTGTGGGAACATATCGGGCGCCCGTGCCCTCCGCGTTCTAGCGGAGGATGCATCGACGTGCGTGCTCGGGGAGAGTCAAGGCGTGCGGGTCACAATCGCAATTTCGCTCGCGCGAACAGGAGCGGCTGTTCGCCGGACGCCGCTCAGTTCGAGCGCTGATAGCGCGAGAAGCCCAGAGCCTGCGATTCTCATGTGCGCTGGAATACGCTTACATGTACCGCCTGTACCTTTATGTATATTCTCGTTTGACGACTTGACGCGCCAGCGTGCCGTGCATGTGTTGGATATTCTCATCGCTACTTCACTCCGGGCGCGGAGGTGGCGGAGGTGAAAAAAAAAAGAAGCGGCAGCAGCAGCAGGCCGATAACGATAAACGGCGCGCTATCGCGGGCCTCTTGCTCGCCCCTTTTGCCACTCTCTCGATCCTCCCTCCTCCTCTCGCACGCTCTCGCGACGTTCGTTCCTCCTCGTCGCTCCTTCTCTTCCCACCGGGAAACGCGACAGCGGCGATCAGTCTGGCTAGGAACTTCTCCTTTCGTCTCCTCTCCTAGATTGCATAATTTATCCGCTCTCTTTATTTCTTTTTTTACTATCCATTGTCGCTGGCTGTCTCTTGGCTCGAGGCGGGAAAATATTGCACGGCGGAAGACGGTAGGGGGGAAAATAATTAAATAAATGAATGGAGGGTGGGGGAAAAAATTAAGGAGATAAGGAATATGCAAATTTAAATATTGGCATGAGTGTATCAATCTCGGAGTGACGGGAGTCCCGGAAGATAAATCGTGCCGGCATCGAAGTCACCGGGATTCGAGGCTGCAACGCCGCCCATGAAGCAATTCGGGAACGCGGCTTGCACATATTCACACACCACACCCCTTGCACGATTTTCGACGCGCTTCCGTTCTCAGCTTTTCCGCGCTTCATCACGCCCCCTCATACGCATCCCGCCGCGCCAACCGGCCGAGTTAATCCTGTGGGTGCGGAACTCTCCCTAAATCGTTTCAATCGAACCGCCGCTAATGGGGATCGGTGAAAATCTGTTCTCTCAATCGCACCCTAGATTTCTCACGTCGCACCAGTTACCAGTTAGTACCATAAAAGCTATAAAAAATAAACACGGTTTTGTACATTTAACAGACATTTCTAGTCCGCAAGCGAACACATTTTTTTATCAACATTTTTTTTTGTTGATTTGGTTGATTACAAATTGTTTTTTTTTAAATTTTACCGTGTGCTAGACCGTAAAAAATAATTTTGTTAAATAAGTCACAAACTTCGTTTGTTCCTTATCCGAATCATTAACAATTTCAGCTTGTACTTTTTTTTTGTAAAACTAGAGCCAGATGGTGCGACCGGAAAATTAACAAATAAAAAATTGTTTACGTTTGTGAACAGTACGTTGTAAAAATACACATTTTTTTTACTGTGTAATAAAAGACTACTAATGATTAATAGAATACCGAGATCGGTTTCCGAAACGATAAAAAATTACAACCGTTCGTCCATTTAATAAACATTTCTCATCCGCAACCGACCACAATTTCTTTCAGTTAATTTTTCTTCAATGTAGTTTCCTCCTGGACAAGATGTTTGTTAAATGTACAAATAGTTTTTTTAATTTTCGTTCCGTCAGTTAATAAGATACTATTAATAATGAATAGAATACCGAGACCGGTTTCCGAAACGATCGTCGGCAGCTTTTCTTTATTCCCGTCCCGTCGACGCCTCCATTCGCACCCGGGCTAGGAGATCGTTGACCGTTACCAGGAGAGTCGGCTGTCGGTGTGTGCGTGCGTGCGCGAGATAGCGCACGGTATTGCAGAAGCGCGCATAGCGCCGATCCGCTGCAGCAGAAGGACGGAGAAAGGTAACGTAACGTAACGTAAATGTGGGTGCGGTTATGGCGCGTGCGCCTGCACTTCGGGGTAGGGCAGGGTGACAGCTGTTTCAGTCCTCAGGCAACATCCACGTTGCACCTGCTCCGGCGCTCGATTCCCCCGGTCGTTCGATCTTCAGCCTCTTACCGATCGTTACCCTCGCATAGAATCTTCGACCGTCGAAGCGATCCTGCGCGCGGAGTTTCATCGACCGCGACAACTCATGGAAATTTAACTCCTTGCAAGCTCGCCCTTTTGGCCTCTCGTATATATTTCTATTTTTTTCATACATATTTTTTTACGAGAAATTACTGAGAGGATCGCGGCGGCAAATTCCACGAAGGGTCTCAGCACGCGCCCGAACGAGAAACCCGTCGTTCCGCGCACGAGAACAAGCCGTAGAGGCAAAGAGCCCCGGAGAACAGCCAAAAGGCTAACGGGATTTAAAGGCCGATAATCGTGTATCCTGTTCTTTCGAGGAGCGGGAGAAACAAAAAGCGCGAGCGCACACACACACAGCCCGATTACCTTTCCTCCTCTTCATCGTAGCCGCCGATTCGTCCCTCTCAGTCTCGCGCTCTTCCGATCGGCAGGGGCCGGTCTAATGGGACAGACGTCGAGGCACGCCATAGAGAGCGTGCCCGGCTCTCTCGATCGTCGCTTCTCTCCCGCTCACAATCGAGCCAGCTCACAGGATGCGCGTGACAATTTTTCAAATTAGTTCATCTAACGCCGTCGCGCTTCTTCTCGGGCTGCTCATTCTTCCTTTGATATCCCAGTTTCGTGGCTCGAGAGAGTCTTTCGAGGTCAGACGCGACCTCGGCGGGATGTCCGCTATCGTCGCCGTTGTAAGTCGACGATAAAACACCCGCCCGAATCCCGGCATCGCACGCTGCGCGGGAGGGTCGCTGATATAGCGATCGCCGCCTGTGCGTGAGCTGCTGCTGCGATGACAGATGTTCCCCGTCCCATTAGATAATTAATCTGGCCGCTCGACGGGGGGGAATCGAAGTGGAGAAGCCAACAGCATCTTTCTCAATAACAACGTTTAATGTTCCACGGTTATTCATCGCACAATGGCCCCTCGAACCGATCTCCGCGCGACCGCTGCTTCTTGACTTTTGGCTCTCCCGACTTCGCACCCCTCCGAGCTGGCGGAGTGAGATTAAAAAAAAATCGATCGGCCCCGACTCTTCCACCCTTGACTGCGAGCCATACCAGCGCTGTCGTTACCGGCCCGAGCTGCACACTCGATTTTTCGGACCCCCTTTTTTACCTAGCGTGTACCACGCACACCCCGACGCATTATCTTCTCCGTTCTCCTTATTCCCCCTCGTTGCCCCGAGTTCGTTTATTTCTTTTTCGTATCTTCTGCTCTTTGATCGTCTTCGTAAAGCTTGGTTTTTTCCCCGCTTTTTTTCTTCTCTTTCTTACTCTCTTATTATTGTTATTATATGGCGTACCTGGTGGCACGCGCCATGCGCTATCCCTCGGTGTAACAGCTGCTCTCTCGACCATCTCTCGTGGGCTCTCTCGCTCCGTATGAGTCCGCCGTCTCGCTCGTTCCGCCGGGCCGTGCGCTCTCTCCGTGTCTCTCCTTCGCGCTGTTGGCTTCGGAGTCCGTGACTCCGTGACGCGAGCGGCGAAGGTGGCCGCAGCCACTGGCCACGGGTTCGAACTCTTCCAACGGCGGATGGATGTATGTAGTGATATAAGCGAGAGAGGCGGTGGGCACACCTTGCCCGCGCGCTACCTCGAGCCACCGCGCCGGACGCGTGCCGAGGCTCATGCCGCTCGCTCGCCTTTCGAGATCCGAATTTGTATCGGGATCTCTCTTTTCATCATACCCTCGATCCCTCGCTCACCGGGCAGCGAGCATAATGTTCTCGTTTCATAAAAATGAAGTGAAATAAGACTTGTTACGGCGCGATCGAAAGAGCACAACGTAGCAGTTTCGCAAGCGGAAATTCAACTCTTTCCTTTCCCGGTTCGATCGACAGCAACGAGCCTTCCCGATCGGCAACAAAGCGGCGAAGGCGGGACTTTTCCGCCGGAAATTTTTGTGTCTCGAACCGGCAGCTAACCAGGTATCTCACTTTTGTCCGAAATATCAACGGTGTCGAAGACAATGAGGGAGAGTCACTTTTTATCGACTGAGGGGCGGGAGGGTGTTTCGTGACGTTCTGAAGAGAACCGGCTTGGTCGTTGATCTTCCTCTCTCGCCCCGTCAGATCGCGGCTCCTCGCGACATCGGGCCAGTATTTATCGCCGTTCCAATTAGCATGCATTCTCATTTAATCGACGAAGCTCGCGACGAGATGTTCCCGATGCAAGATTATCGCGGTAATGTGACTGTGTCTTACCCGATCGCAATATAGATGAAACACCACGTACATGTATACATATATATACACATATATATATATACGCTCACTGAGGCGCCGAGCATACACAACGGGAGGAGAGAAGAAGTCGTTGAAGCAGGTGCATGCAGGGAGGATCTTCTCGTGGCCGGTGAATAGCAGACACGCGCTCGAGTTAAATTGTGTTCGGGTATAAAGTGACGAGAGAGAAGAAAGAACGATGAAGACCGGTCTCGCTCGCTCTCTCCCTCCGCTCTTTTGATCTCTCGCCCCTGCATAGCCTCCTCTTCGGCTTCGTAGTCCGCAACATCTTGCGAGTGTGCCGGGAATACCTGTTTTCCATCGTTCATCGTCGTTCGGTCAGCGGTGTGTCTTGGCCGATCGTCGTCGACGTCGTTGTCTGGGTGCGTGCAGCGCACACGCCCGGGCGCGTGCTGCTCCTGCTGCTGCTGCTGAAAAGGCACCTGCTACGTACGAGCCAAACCGTAAAGTTCTCTCCCGGCACGAGCCACATCTTCTCCTGCAGAACGCCTGCACCTCTTCTTGTACGATCTCTCGTCCGGTGCCGCTGCCCATACCCGAGCACGGTGAATTGGAACGCGAGGAGCGAGGAAACAACGGGGCAGCTGGATATATCCTTGCCCCGAGTCATCTGCCTCGAGGGACCCGGCGTCGGTGCAGCATTAGAGTCGGCAGACGCGTGCCCGCGTGACGTGATAACCATCCCCTCCTTAACATCATCCCCATCACGATATCGCCATTAATGGATATTTATTAACCGTCCGGGTGAGTACAGCTGACGAGCAAGAAAACCCTCCTCACCACACCTCGATAGGGATTGAGGTAAAAAAATAAATGGTAATAAAAGCGAGAATAGACTTCCTTGCGGATGCTGCAGAGACTCGAAGGAGACTCACCTATACTGAAAAAAATAAAATATAATCGCCAATAATGGATATTTATTAACCGTTCAGGTGAGTACAGCTGACGGGTAAGAAGACCCTCCTCACCACACCTCAATAGGAAACGCGGTAAAAAAAATAAATGGTAATAAAAGCGAGAATGGACTCCCTTGCGGATGCTGCAGTGAATCGAAGGAGATTCGAAAAAAATAAAATATAATCATGAAAATAAAATATAATCGCCATTAATGGATATTTATTAACCGACAGGGTGAGTACAGCTGACCAGTAAGAAAACCCTCCTCACCACACCTCAATAGGAAACGCGGCAAAAAAAAAATGGTAATAAAAGCGAGAATGGACTCCCTTGCGGATGCTGCAGTGACTCAAAGGAGATTCGAAAAAAAGAAAATATAATCATGAAAATAAAATATAATCGCCATTAATGGATATTTATTAACCGACCGGGTGAGTACAGCTGACGAGTAAGAAAACCCTCCTCACCACACATCGACAGGGAATGCGGTAAAAAAATAAATTATAATAAAAGCGAGAATGGACTTCCTCGCCGATGCTGCAGCGATTCAAAGAAGATTCACCTATACTAAAAAAAAAATAAAAATACTATATACATCTATTAAACGTAAAATATTTGTCTTTATCGGGAGAGATCTCGCTCCACTATGCGGCAAACTCGTACGCTACCGGAGACTGCAGTGACCCGACCAGTGTGAGAAGAGCACACAACAGGGGTTGTCGAATGTTCAGCTCGCCCTTCGTCCACGGAGCAGTAGGGGCGAGAGATGTGTGTATATAAATTTTTTTCATCATCATCTCGACTATAATGGGAGAATTGATCAGATAGGAAATTGCGTCCTCGGGGTGGTGGGAAGAGAGGGGCTCTTCAACCACGGAAGCAACGAAACGCCACGAGGATGATGAAAACACGAAGGGGGACGAAGGAATCAAATGCCACAGCCATCGAGCCCTCCTCGTTCAAATGTCACGACATCAGCATCCCGCTAATAGACTGGTATCTCCGGAAGGACGACTAATAGTAACACACACACACACACACTCTCGCAAAGTGTATTGGCAACATCGAGAGAGCGCACGCCTATGTCGTTACAGTGCGGTGACGGATCGGTCAGAGGCGGGAGGGTGTCATCTCCCCTCGGCAAACAGCGTCGGCGCCTCTGTTGAGCCCCGAGATGAAGTCCCACGGGAAGCGTCCCGGGAACGCGATGATACGCTGACATTTACCCCTGCGGCCCTGGCCCAGGCACGGGCCGACCGTCACGGCTATCGGGTAATTTTCATCGATACCCAACCTGAACGTCCTCCGGGGAACCTTCCTCTCATTCTCGGGAGCCTCGCACGCGTGCCTCGCATTAGCCGGCGGCGAATTCTCGCGGGTTACTCGCACGAGACGTATCAACCGAGGAGGAGTATCGGCCTGGCCCACATATCGTGAAATCGTTTTGCCGTCCCGATACACGCGCGTATGTGGACTTCGAGCCGCGATGCGGGAAGGTCTCTGTCTCGCTACTTTCTTCTTCGGTTCTTCGGCGGCGCGCGGGATAGCGCGGAACGCGGTGGCGGCCGAGTCTCGTCCATCTACATACGTGTGGGAAGAGCGAAGGAGAACCGACGAGGAGAGACACAGTTACACGGGGAACATGGCACGGTGGACAGCCGTTACCGTTCTCGCATAAGTGTCACGCTCGCGCGCATCAACGTGGACACGAGGACGATGTAGAGCCGCGTGCATACCGCGCGCTCGTGTGCGCATGCGCGCGTGCTATTCGCGCGGCTCGCTGTTATTACCAGCGGGGGTTTCATGAGCGCGGATGCGGAGAGGAGAGCGTGTCTCTCCGCGGCTCGGTTCTATACCAAATTCTCTATCTGCCTGGGGTGTTTGCACACGGGTGCGGGTTCGTGTTGGTGCCGAATGCACGTACGAGGCTCGCGCGAGGCGACCGAGTGGTCGATAACGGACGAGCACTATCTACCGTGTATGCATATTAGCGGAGCAGGCCGAAGGCAGAAGGAGAGTCCACCACGACCCGGCTCCGTTCTCGCGGTCTCGCGGAGTAGAGTATACGTGCGAGAGGCGGAGAGGAGAGGATGTACATCGGACACCGTATATCCTGTTATATTCGCGCTACCTGCGGTGTATGGAAGTATAGCTCGGACGCCCGGCGACGACACGGTGGCTCAATGAAACAGAATAAAAAGGAAACGGGCGGACGGGGATGGGGAACGGTGAGGGGCGCGAGCGATTAATGGAATGAGAGGACGAGGAAATCGGAAACACGATGAGGATGTTAAGGCGCGAATGATCCGAAGCTCGATGCTTTCGAGAATTTTTTTTTTTTTTTTTTCTCGTGCGGTCTTCACCGCGACCGGATGATGACGATATCGACGGCGATCGATTTACTCCCGCGCGGAGAGGGAGCAAGCCGAGTTTACTCGCGGCGAGTGTCCACAGGCTTACGTTTTATTCCCGACCTCCTGTCCGCTGTACGCGTGGAGAATAGGAGTTAAGATTGAAAACTTCGGGGCTGATGTGCTTTCAACGACTTCAAAAGATTTCTCGTTTTCTCTCAACTTCCGGCTAACTGGGGGCGAGTGTGGGTATGGTATAGGTTTAGCGCGATCCATAGTTTTCTTGCGGTACGAGTCGAGCGTGTCATTACGTTTGTTTATCGTAAAACATCAACTATGATTTGGGCGATTACTGTTGTAATGCTTGGCTCTAGATCGGATTCGTGCTGAGCCCGGAAATAGAGGACAGCAGGGCAAAATGGGGCAACGGGGCAAAACGGGGTTTTTGGGCAAAACTACATTTTTCAATCATTTTTGGATCGGATAAGGTGGCAAAACAGGGCAGAAAAGCCTGATGTATCCGATAGGGCGAATTCGGACATCCAAAAATTATTGGAAAATGACGTTTTGCCCCGCTCTACCCTACATGGAGACATGTGGACCCGAATATTTTCTGGAACTCTTTGTTTTTTACGAAAAACAATTGAAACGTTTCATCCTCCTTTTTCTCACTCACTTTAGCTAAGAATCTGGAGATGAATAAATCGCTGTACTGATCGCAAATCGTTCCAATTCTCAGAAATTATTGGAAAAAACGTCAATTTTTTGTCTTCCATCAGGAACCCCCTCGGTCCAACCACGTCTGAATGTTCGATAGCAAAACCCGCAACCGAAAATGGAGAAGATAATTTTTGGGACATCGAAAAATCCTTACATTTCCCAAAATTGGGCAGAGAAAAAAAAATCATTTTTTTTCTCCCGTCACGAATCCATCGATCCAAGCGCTCGTGAATGTTCAACAGGGAAAACCCGCGGACCGGAAGTGGGAAGAATTATATTTTCGGCGACCGAAAATCGTTACATTTCCCAAAATTTGTCACAGAAAAAAAACCATTTTGTTTCCTCCCATCACGAATCCCTCGGTCCGAGCGCGCCGAAATATCCGACAGCGAAACCCCGCGGACCGGAAGTGGGAAAGATTGTGTTTTCGGCTACCGAAAATCGTTGTAGAGTCGGCGACTGCGACAATCCACTGTGCGCGCGTTATGCAGCAGCAGTAGCAGAGACCGCGGGAGTTTGCCAGCTCGAAGTGTATTAACGATGAGTCAGCCGTGCGGCACAACGACGCGGAATGTCGCTAATGAGAGGTGGTGCAGCGAGAGCTCAAGCTCGCCAGGCGAAACCTTCTTTCGTTTCGAGTAGCCGCCGCTCCTCTCTCTCCGCTGTCTATCCCTCCCTCTCACGTGACACAGCGAACGAAGTAATATCATTATCTCGGAGTGATTTCCCCACACGAACGATCGCGAACGACCTGCCGGACATGCGGTCGGATCGACGAAAGGAGGAAGATAGAAGAATCGGAGAGCCGAAGCGATCGAGGAGAACACCGTTAGCCTGAATTCGCGTGCTCTCGCGAACGGCCAAGTTCGTGGGAACTGGTCTAGTGTGTTTTAGCCAACGTATAATATATACATGTACGGACTGCATATTCCCTCCTATACCCAACCTAATATACATACATATGTGTGTATAGCGCGTTACATACGATATACGTATATCTCGCTGAGCGGGCGTTCTCCGGCGAACGAGAGAGCGTGGGTTTAGCAGAATTAGTATTTATTCCTGCTGGCAGAACAATGCGAAGGACTGTTGGTTCGTTCGCGCTGCTCGTTCCGCCTCGCTGACTCGTCTCTCTCATTCTCATTTACCCACAGAATCCACGGTTCTCCTGTCCCCGTGTATTACGAGAGCGAGAAGTCGAGAAAAAGGAATTTTACGAAGCGTAGACCTTGGTTGTTTCCTCTCCTCCAAATAGATCTTATCCTACAGTCTTTGCGAAATTATCACCGAAGGATGGAGAGCGTCTTCGGCTTCTTCGGCGTCGTATCCGCTATCGTATCGGTAGGGGAGCTGAAAAGTATGGCGCGAGGCGCAAAGCCGGAGAGAACGAGAGTAAGGATCATAGGGGGTGTTACCGAGCCGCGTAATTCCTCGGGGAGATCAGCAGGAGTAACTCGGGAGAAGTTGGGAGCAGCGCCAGGGAACCACCCCTTCGCCGCAGTCTGGCTCGGCAGGAGGGTGGAGAGCAATGGCGGCTCCGCCAGGATATCCGGGCCTGGGCATTGGAGTATTTTTCGCGAGAAGGAGAGTCGAGGAGACAGAAAGGGAGCCAGGCGGATTCACTCCTTCCACGTTGGCGTGTGTTTTGCGGAAGAGATACCTCCGAGTTCGAACGGGTAGGGTGTATATAACTGTACCGCTGTTTATAGTAGGTGTGTGCGCTGGGTGTACAGAGGGATAGAGAACGGCGCACCGGGGAGTGAATGAGCCTCGTCCACAGGGATAGTGGAAACGGGAGCGAGAGAACCGAGGTCTCCGGCCAGGTATTGATCGAGCTCCTCTGCTCCCTCGGCTCTCTCGGTCTGCCTGGCTGATTTTACCTCTCCGGACGTACCACGGACAGGAGGACCATCGCGCTCTCTATGCCCTACCGGCTATGCATGTATATATACGTGGTAGGGAGGCGAACGAAGAACGCACAGACACGTGTCGGCCGTTCGCGAATGGAAGAAGGGAAGAGAGGAGAGCGGAAAGAACGCGAGGCGAGCAGTGTGGGTGGTTTTCGTAGCCAGGCAACCCGGAGCGAGCGACTCCAGCCACAACCGCACCCCTCTCGATTGGCCAATTTACTATTCATATTATAATAGTGGAACCCCCCCCCGCCTCTGTCCCACACTTATACCACTTCACTCCTGTCTTTCTCCTCGCACTTTTGGAAGTGTCCGAAATCGCTCTCCCGGTTGCTCATCCAGGCCTTTGATTGCGAGAGTCGATCGACGATCTCTCCAGAGGCCTGCACTGTCGGCGGAAGTATCGAGATACGAATTTGCGACAAGAAGTTTCCATTAGATTGTACCTGTGCGAATAGCGCTGGGATGATGACTACGTGGCTTTTTTTCTTTCACCCTTGGAGAATTGAACGTCCTGGATCCGCGCGATCACGGGGACGACTCCCCTCTCCCTTCTTCCCCCGTTTGTCTCTCCCTCTCTGGCTGTGCTACGGCACGTTCGCTCGTTCGCTTCCTCGCTCTAGAAGTCAGATCTCCAAGGTTTTCATAGGTGTGTTGCGTGCAAACGGTTGCCAGGTTACGCGGAGGGAGCTGGCAACGGGTCAATACCTGGGCGGCCACGACGGAGCTGGGCTTCTCGCTTCTCTCTGTCCTTCCCTCTCCGCGTTCGCTGAAACGTCACCAGCGTTACCAATAGTACCAGCGGCAAACTCACCCTTCCTTCTCCTCTTCTCTTCGGCGCTCTCTACCCGTGTCCGATGCCAGCTCTCTCTCTCCCTCCTCGTTTTTTTTCCGCTCTCGCGCCGTCGCCGGATCCCTCGGCTTCAACCCTCCGCAACCCTCGCAGCCGCCGACGCCGCTGCCGGCGACATTAGCTCGCCCAGTCGTCCGGAGAGCCGGCCCGCCACGGCGTAGTCGTCATCGTCGTCCAGCCACCAGCTCGCCCGAGCCATCAGCCCAGGGAGCGCGCACCCAGCTACATTCGCTTCCCGGAACCGCAGCCGCCCTCTCACCCTCGCACTATATATATATGTATGTACTTCCTCCCTCGCTTCCTCCCCCGCGCACTTTCGTCGAGCTGGAAGCCACCTGAAAACTGCATGCTAGGGACACGAGAGTGAGTTTCGTCGGATATCCATCCCTCTCGCTGCCCCCCCTTTTTACAATGCAAAATCTACACACACAGGGGCTCGGTGCAACTGAACGTATCTCCTCTTGCGGACTTTCGCTCCAGCCTTCTCCAAAACTCCTCCCTCCCTCTTCATTCTGAATTTATGATGATCTCCGAGAAATCGGAGGCCAGTCTCGCGACTGCTCAGCGATTCTCGGGATCGCCCGACTGCAGCCTTCGTACGAATAGTTAATCGCTCGATTATCGATCACCCCGCGGAGTTTCGGTCTCGCCGTGAGGCTGAGTCATCCCCGCAGAGAGTTTTCACCGCAGTACATCGCGGGATTGTGCCGACAGGCCGCCCTCGATAGGCATCGGGTTCTCGGACTTTCGCAACTGGAACGTCATTAATAAACGTTGGCACACGATTATCGCGATGCATGTTTTCTCGGGAAATTTCTTATTGTTTATATTTTTTTCTTTATTTTTTTTTAACGCTTTCGGGTGGGGGTGGCGCTCGGCGATCTCGTTGCGCGCTCGTCCACTTATCCGTGGCCCCGGTAGAGCGCGGCCGACGAAGGTCTTCTTGGGAATTTCGTAACTCCTCTTCGCTCGGCCGAGGTTTAAGCATATGAGATCATCGAAGAGCGGAACCCGGTAGGCTCCTCTCGCGGTTTATTCTCTTCCTTCGCTTCTCGTTACACACGTTGTCTAGCTGATATCGTGCCGCGATCGACCTTGGCCTACTGGTTCGAGGGACTTGCAGTCGTTCGCGATATACATATAATACGTATACACGTTCATGTATACGTATAATCTCCACGGTGAGAAACGACTCGTCAACGTACTTTCAAATCGTTCTCCCCGTAAAATCCCCAACGGTATTGCCACTCCGATCCAGCTAATGACCCATTTTCCAAAATTCAACGTATTTTCGCCTTTCTCTCATTTCCTCTAATGACCGTCCCCGAGATCTTATCTTCCTCTCCCGCTCGTATTCTCTTAATTGCATAAGACTGCATTTTCTCGTTCGCTCTGGAAAAACTCCGTTAGACTCTCGACTCTAATTAGATGCCCGGGCCAACATCTTTCGCAAATCGAGACTACACAGTATGTAAAAAAAAAAGAACACGTCGACGTGGTCACGCGGACTAAGCGACGATGCCCAGCGCATCAAAGATCGTTGAACTCGAAATGGTGCTGACAGGACATGCCTCTCCCCCGCGGCCTCCGCCGCTTATAGGGAATGGTTCCCTCTCCTCGGCCCAAAAACTCTTCTGTTTCTCTCTTTCATTTTCTTTTCTTTTATTTTGTACCCAGAGCCCGACCTCTCGTCGCCGCACCGATTCAGGCGTCGTCGTCGTCGTCGCCCCCCCCTCGGAACCCTCGTCGTCGACTTGCATGCACACTTAGCCCAACGAAAGAAAAAAAAAAAATCAAACGCGTTTCTTATTCATGCATCATCTCCGCATAAACTTTCCTTCGCTCTTCACTTGTCCCGTCGTGTTTTCTCCTATCGTCCGTTCTCCCTCCCAGTCATTCTCACTTTTTCCCCTCCGGAACACGAGCCTCGTATCAGCTCGTATATAGTCCACTCGCACGAACACCCACACACACATGCGTATGAGCCGTCGTGCATACACACGGTTCGCACGCATGTTCACGTCGCCTCGCAAAAATAATCATTCGTACGAGAATACACACGGTGAGAGAGAGACAGAGAGAGAGAGAGAGAGATAGGCCACTCGATATTTAACGTCGATGTGTCGGTGACGAATGGCGTCGGTGGTCTGCCCGGTACCAATCCGCGGCTGCCACCGTCATACGAGAACACTTCCGAGAAACCAGATAAAGAGACTTTGGTGACTTTCGAGAGAATTTCGCTACTCGTTTCCATTCCTCGACGACGACGATGTTACCGGAGGCGGAGGTTACATCAGTTGTTTTACATACTCTTCACTTCCGGTTCAGGCCCGGTCAGGTGCGCATGCGCGAAGAATCCATTGTCACTCGTTCTGTCGACCGTTGAGAGACGAAAGGGCGTGACCGGTAAGCTCTGAGACTGGAGATACGCCCTTGGGTCATTCGGCAGATATTTCTCGGCCTCGTGTCATCGCAGCCGAATACGATGAGCTGTTGGTCTCTCCCGAGGATTCTGCAGAGTCTGTGGAAACGACGAAACTCCCGTCCTCAAACGGCTCTCCCATGGCTGTTGCGAGAAGTGTCTAGACGCTATCTCGCTGGCCTCTCGGGTGTTTCTTTCTATTCCGGGCAAGGTCGCCGCGGAATCATCTCGTCTTTCGGGAAGCGATCCCGCAGCAGCATCAGCAGAGATCCCGAGGCGTTTTAAACCGCGGATATCGTCTTCACGGCTGGTTGCCTCAGCAGATTCGCGGACGATATCTCGCGCTGACTTATCGTCACCGAGTGGCGAGTGTCTTTAACGTGTACACTGCGATCGCCGTTTCTCATCTCGAGTGGCATCCGACATCGAGAAACTCGTCTAGACTAGCTGGGATCGCTGATAACGTTTGTCCTGAAATACCGTCAAGAAATCTCTCTCCGCCGCGTGCGTCTCGGATGGCCACGGATTCGCGTAATCGGGGACAAGGCCGTACGAGGGACTTATCGGATTTCAGGAAGCGATGCTGCCTTACGGTCACCTCCGAGACAACGAGAGAGCGGGCGCTGACAAATTCATAAATTTCGCGATAATCTTATCGACGAAATAAAAAAATCAAAAATAAAAAAATAACCACCTGAGCTCATAGGGGCTCGTAGCGGAGACGGAGAGTGGGCAACGCCCGAGTGTGCAGCAGCAGGAGGATCGGTACTATGTATGAGGCATAGGATTATAGTATACCGAGGAGGAATAAGGAGTCAGGCAAGCGCGCCACGAAGGAGAAGGTGTCTCACATGGGTGCCCCTGTGCGTTCCCTCTGTGCATCAGCAGCAGCAGCAGCAACAGCAGCAGAAGCAGCACAGACGCTAAAGTCCCACAGACGGGGGAGACATCCGGGCAGCTGACGTTCGAATGAGACTGACTGACTGACTTCGGTTTAACCGACTCCACATCCTCCTTCGATTAAGGCGAATTACGTCCGGAGATATATACACTACGGGGGCCGGTACATGCCTTCGGTGGAAGACATCCCCTTTCTTCGCCCTCCACCTTCGGAAACATACTTCATCATATCCTCCTCTTGAATATCCCTCGTCAAAACGTAAACAAAAGAGCGGTGCATCGCAACGCTCCGGGAGCCGGCTCTCGTCCTCTCCGTTAAATTGTATCTCTTTTGTCCTCCCGAAGGACGCAAGACAAAAGGGAATCTCTCGCGGCACCGCGAGATAAAGGCTCGCTTTGCCGAGGCCCATGTCTAATTACAACCGGAAGGAAACGAGTTACCGCCCATCGCACCCCTCGGCCGGGGACTTTTTCCGCAGAAACATAAATTTCGCATGTTGCCTCGTCCAGAAGGCTCCGAAGAGGAGCATCACCATCAGCGGCGGTAACGGCGGAGAGGAGGGAACGAGGCAGACCGGCGGGCAGGCCAGCGTCGGATAAGAGGAAGCGTGGGCACTCGGGTGTGACTCTCTCCCGCGGGTGTTTCTCCTCCTGGGCCCGTGAGCTCGTAGGTACTCTCCGCACGGTCTCGTATAGTGCCATACACTATAGCGGGTACCTACGTACTCCTCGGTGCCCCTGGTGCGCCGGCCGGCATCACCGGGGACAGATACAACCGAGCGGGAGGGTTTCCCGGCTCGCTCGCGCGTTCTCCACACCGCCGCTCCGCGTTTGTCCGGAAGTGCTCTTTATCTCTGTCGGTCTGTCCCCTCGTTCGGTACGCACACCTCGTGCGTGAGCGCGTATGTGCCACTCTCACACGCGCGTCTCGTCCACGAGCATCGTCACGAGAGACCAAAGAAATAATACGCACACGCGTGCGCAATCGCGTGTGCGTGGACGATCGGTGGAGGCGAGCATAGCTCACGTTAACGCAGTTGCTCGTTATATATATATACATATATACATATATACATATATATATGTATATATGTATATATATGTGCTGTAGTCGTACAGTCGTATCTATGCGTAACTCAAAGCAACACACTCATTTCTTTTTTTTTCTCCCGTTCTCCCGTCCTCCCTGTGCGCAGCGCTAGGCACATATATATCTCGCCCGCTATCTCTATGAGGGTAGAGTAGGCCTCCTCCTCGGTGTATCTCGCTCTTTCACCCTCCCTGCGCGCCCGCATCACCTGCGTGTTACTCCGCGTGGCTCCGGACGCCAGGGCAACGATAGGTACATAACGCGCTCTGTGTACCACCTGCTACGCAGACACACCCGCCCGAGCACCCGTTCGGCTGTTACAGTTCGCCACGGCGACTACTAAACGCGGGAAAACTTGACGAGCGGCCAGCACAGCGGCGCGTCACCACCGCGACTAATCGATCGATCTCACGATTTACCGCCCGGAGGGAAGATTAGAACGGGAGAATATTCATAGGTTTAAATTTATTCGTTGTCGGCGAAGAGAGATCGAAGGACCGGAGTTCAGCCGAGTCGGTCAATGGTTCAAAGTTTATAGGAAGGGAATGAGAGAGGAGGAATAAAAGAAGGTAAAAAAAAAGAAGCGACGCCGAGCTCGCCGTCCAGCCTGGTAGACTCCAGCCGGCGAGACGACCGCGACGACTAATTAGGGCTCTCATTCTGAATACCGAAGTGAGGTCAGGACGCACCGAGTTCGTTTCAGAGTCAGGGAACGGCGCACAGCAGCAGCAGCAGGAGCTCGGAATTATAGGCTGCAAGCTTTCCGCAGAACACGTCGAGGGGGACGCGCGAGAATGAGAGGAGATACACGACGTGGCGGTTGTGTACGGCGTACCTGTACGGCGTACCTCCGGAGCGTCCATCCTGTAGATCCGAGCGGGAGGAGAGAAGGGAAGTGAGCATCCGCGAGAGAGAGTGCTCCCTCGGCCAGAGCCGGGCGAGTGAGACCGAGGGAGCCGGGAGGGAGAGGAGGATGGAGGAACGAGAGCACGATTCTCGCGAGCATCGCGCGCGGTGGATCCCGGGCATCGGTTCGCCGGTGAAACGGAGACGGGGCGATCGGACGCGCGGAGGCAGCGAGGGCGGCGCGGTCGGACGCTCGCCGGTGGGAGTTAATCGGATGAAGAGATCGGCAGACTGTGCATCCTCTCTCTCCTCTCTCCGTAGGTTTTTTTTTTTTTTTTTTTAACATTTTTGTGTATTCCTCTTTTTGTACAGTACATTTTTGTAGTTTATAATGCGCGGCACGGTGCATGTCTCCGTAGTATGCTCCGCGAGGTACCCGCTCGTATGGGAGTTAATTTATCTGAGAGCGGAGAGCAATCTCGGATGGAGCGCCCGACGAGGAGAACCATAACAGTTCTTCTCTCGCTGCCGCCGGCTGATGCTAGTCGCGGAGAGCAGCGGGGCTACGAAGGGAAACCGTAAAAGGTGGGAAACCTCTCGGAGACTCCCAAGCTGCTCTCGAACCCGAGCGCGGAGCCGTGGTGGAGAGAACGCCCGACGAATTACCATCTCTATCCCTCTGACGTGCTATTCCCGCTCTTCGGATTCTTTTTTTTACCCTCTCCTCTTCGCTCTGTCCTCTCGACCCTCGCGCGGATAAGCTCCCGCGAAAGCTCTCATGCGAAAAAAAAAAATGAGATCCGACCTGACGTTGCTCGACGATCTTCCTCGGCGATGTACCGTTTCGAGCGTCTGTTACACCGGCTCCGATATAC
>JAPYZD010000402.1:0-45976 GCA_030522725.1 Ichneumoninae sp. B BG-2022a | reverse complement strand
ACCACTTTTTTATTATTTTTTATTTACCGTACATTCATTTTACACAACATTTGTATATTAAATTTAATATACTAGGTTATGCATAAAAGCTTCCGATACAAGTACATTAATTTCGATGCAGACATTTTTTACAGTGCACTATTATTCCCTAGGGAGTAATGAAGCGGTGCTGCGCATGCGTACAGTTTAATAATGATCATCGGTAAATAATAGGCGATATTCTGCCAATATTGCACGCAAGGAATGTGGTTATTTCAGTAAAGTTAGGTAACAATATTTTTCCGTTATTTTTCGAATTAGAACCGCAGAAGAAATTTTTCAGAATAACTTCTTCGTCGTTCATTAAAGGCTGATGCGGGCAATAACGACCCGAAAGTAACGAGGTCTCAACTCGTGCAATGTTGTATTTTTCTATGCACACATCTGCCACCGATGTCGAAACAAGTCCCAGGAAGCGCGGTCCCAAAAATCCCCAGAAATCGTGGTTGGCCGGATGATTCTTGAGCGGTTCTCCTTGGATGTCCGAGTGCCGTGTTTGCACTTCGTTAGTAGCCGGGCCGATAACGGCAATTTTTCGGAAACGTTTTTCCAGTTCCGGCGATACCGCCTCAGAGCGTAGGTAACCGGTGACGGTGGCCAGCAGCAGGTATACACAAACATCACGAATGATTCCTACCTAGAGATCCGACACCTCCGTTCGTCTCCTTTCCCGCCGGACTTTGGGTAGTGCGCAAAGCTTAGGGTCACTCAAAGTGCCCCGAACGCCGCGTACACCACAGTCGTCCGGGCGTTGGAAAGTTTGCCTCGATAGTTGTTTGCTCTAACGCCTCCGCGCGTTGTTCCACCGGCTTCGGTAGGTACACCCGAACGAGCAAGACCGAAGAACGGCAGCGAGCAAGTTGCGCGTCCCAAAACCGTGGCGGAGACGGCGAGAGCGAAGGCGACGATGAATCCCAAGTGCTGGCATGTTCTTCTCTTCGTCGAAGCACCTGTGGAGTCGCCTCTCTCGCAGTCTCCCTTTACACTTTACCCTAGTCTCCCGCTATTGTTCTTTCATTTCCTACCCGCTGCAGGTGCGAGCGGGGCAAAACGGACCCTTGTCCTCCATTCGAGAGGAGACTGTTCACTGAGAAAAAGGATAGTATTTTCTACTATACCAATAGTTCCCAGGGGGAACGTCTATATAGATAGTTTTTGATAGTATATATTCAATGGGTTACATTATAATTATTGTTGCAACCATGATTCTTTTTGCCATGTCGTAACTATAAAATGTAAACGTTCCCCCTGGGAACTATTTTTTATGGTATAAAGTCAGTATTGTTACTTTTACTATATTATTTTTTCTCAGTGTTCTTACGTTCCGCGAAAGACTGCCCAAGTGGCAGCGCCACATCGGCCAATATTGGCACAGCGTCGGCCAGTGTCCGGCCAGCACCGGTCCTGTGTGTTATTCCTATCGGGGTGGTAAAAGCGGTCCATCCTGCCCCGCTATCCTCTATACCTATTCTTAGGGTTGCTGCTCGAAGTAGTGCTTACACTAGTCCCCAATGGCCCTTTTCACCTCTACCTGTTGTCTCACTGGCTATCCATTTTCGCACCGAGCCGATGACTCGGCGGGTCGCTTTAAAGGGATCAGCGAGATCCCTGCTCAACGAAAGTGCGAATAATGGATGGATAAATAAGAAAGAGAATCGCAGGTTGCGAAAGACCGGCAAAAGTGCAATCCGGGAGTCGGCTAGAGGCGTTCGAGTCTATTGGCGCAGAAACATAGAAATAGCTCCGCGTCACGCTCCAACGTGAGAAAGCCGTCGAAACGTGGCCGTTTTCTCGGCTCTTCGGGGGCATAATTAGAGGTGCGGAATTCCTTCGCCGCGGTCGCTGCCTCTCCCGGCGAAGCTCTCCGAGGCTTGTTTACAAAAGCCGCACAGTTCGTCCCAGCGGACGAATGTGCTAGATTCTGCGACTCCGTGAGAAAGTACCCGAGGGACCGGAGAAACAAGTCAGCAAAACTGATCTCAACAGTCTGTCGCTGATACACTTGACTCCCGGACAAATTTCGATGTGTCCCGAGCAATTTGGAGAGCGGAATCGCACCGACGAACGGCAGGCTGCGAACGCGGAGGAGCGTCGGAAAGGAACCCAGGAATTCCGGTGCTAATTGAGCGACGTCCTGCTTTTCTCCCGTGGGACGCAAGAAGAGTCGCTGGACGGAGAGGCGGCCACGAAGAGGTCTTCGTGTTCATTCCTTCCTCTCTCTCTCTCGTGAACCACGAAATTAACGAGAGATCGTCGAAACGCACCACCTGACGCTTCTTCGAGAAAAACTCCTAGCTTTTCGGTTTTTCCTTTTCGCTTCCCCGAAGTGGAACAGATCGGCCTCAAGCGCGACTCCGACGAGACCCGCGGAGTGCTGAGAGAAATTGAAAGATGGGCCGGTGGAGGGAAAATGCAGACGGAGGAAACGCCGAGTGATGGAGATGCGGCCGGACAAGCTCGCCTCGGCGAAACCGGGAAAACTTTCCGACGTGACGGAGAAACGAGCGAGCCGTGAAAACCCGTTGTAAATTTGTCCCTTGGGAAAACAAGCGGCCCTCTCGCGTCTTTGGATTTTTCGTCTTATTTCTTCGGGTCTTCCCTTCCGTTCGCGTACTTTTTCTCGAGGCGTCCGCCCACCGCGACGCCTACAGTGCATTACCGTTATGGGTGGCGACTTCCACGTTTTCGGAAATTCGGCGCACTCTTTGCTTTGCCGGGTAGCGTGCGTGTGGTATATCGCGCGAGGGGAATCTCTCGGAACTATCGCTCACTTGGCTCGCACGCTGGAGCTCGAGGATTTTCGCTCCGTGTCGCGGGTTACCCTCCGAGCGAGTTCGCGAGTGCATCCATGCACAAGTATTTTATGGCCCTCCCTTTAGCTCCGACTGCGATCTTACCGCTCGGCGACGCGTCCCTTTTCTCCATGACGCTTTGTAAGACGAGCAAGATATTTTCGCTGGATGGAATTCCCTTTCGAGAATAGTTACAACTTGGATCGTTTGTCGTCGCTGACGAGAGTCGAACCCGATAAAGCGGGACGATTCGTCGGATCGGTTTACACGAGTTTACTGCAAGGGAGTGCCCGTGGGGCAAAATGGAGACGTCCTCGATTTGAAATGGCACTTTTTTTATGGTCCACAAACGAATGGTAAAAATTGTTCTGTTTGTCAGGTGTTCTGTTTTGCCCCGCTTTTCTCCTGTAGTGGGGCAAAATGGAGACATCCTCGATTTGAAATGGCACTTTTTTTATGGTACACAAACGAATGGTAAACATTGTTCTGGTTGTCAGGTGTTCCGTTTTGCCCCGCTTTTCTCCTGTAGTGGGGCAAAATGGAGACGTTGTCGATTTGAAATGGCACTTTTTATGGTCCACGAATGAATGGTAAAAATTGTTCTGGTTGTCAGGTGTTCCGTATTGCCCCGCTTTTCTCCTGCAGTGGGGCAAAATGGAGACGTCCTCGATTTGAAATGGCACTTTTTTATGGTCCACGAATGAATGGTAAAAATTGTTCTGGTTGTCAGGTGGTCCGTTTTGCCCCGCTTTTCTCCTATAGTTATTATCCGTGCTTCGGTGTAATTCGAATGAATTCGGTGCTTCGGAATGAAAATTGGGTGGAAAAAAAATATTAATGGGGCGAAACTTGATGGTACAAAACGGTTCGAGTTTTACTACCGTTTCTTCACTCCGACCGGCACAAAAATTTATGTTCTGGCTATTTATGTTATGGGTATAAGCCATCGCTGTTAAATTGTTTCCTCGAGCGTTTTCCGACTAAGACGAAGAACGAGTCCGAGTCCTACTCGTAAAAGTCGAAAATATTCCATAGCGAACTCGAACTCGTGTTCGAGTTCGATATCGTAAAAGGAGTTCATTACCGGCTTCACGAAGACGCTTCGACATCGAAGGGCTTAATCAAAACATCATGAGTTAGTTCCTCGTGACGGCGGTAGCGGACATTTTCCTTTTTATTTGTATCTTGAGAACTTTCCTCGAGCGAGTGCCTGACGACCAAAGTGCCCGATCATGTCACCCTCGTCGTTTCAATCAAGCACAGTAGAAGCCGAGTTCCTCGAGGAGTTTTCCCGCCAAGCCTGTTAAACCCACTTGGGCGGCAAACTTCGAGGTAATTCGCCAATTCGCCAAGGTCTCGTCCAATAGTTGGTACGTCGCTTTTCCTCTTGGCCTAACAGGGCCAAGCTCCAGTGTCGAACGACGCAACGACAAGCAGTAAGTGCCACGGTTCTTTTCTTACGGCGATGTTGGACAGACTCAGTGGGTAAGGAAAATTGTCACCCGTTTCTTTTCGAGGGTCTTAAGGGGAAATGAAACAGCTGTGCGTGCGAGAAAGATAGTTGCAATTTTTAAATCAACTTTATTCAATGGTGCTAATTTTTTTGAGAACAAAATGAATTCGAACCGGATGCGAAATTACCGTGCGCATCCAGCTCGAATTTGCTTTTTCCTAAAAAAAATTAGGACCCTTGAGAAAACTTCATTACCGACTGCGATATTTCACTTCCCCTTAAATTTATGTCATCATTAGCACTTTCATCCGATAGTAGAGTGGAAGCTACTAATTCGTGTTCCCTCAAAAAATTTGAGTTAATGGTTTAAAGTTTTTGTCACTGGCCGAGCCGGACTCGAGCAGATAGGAATTCAAAATAAGTCGATCAAGTACACAAGTATGCTGAGAGAAGGATCTTGGAAAAGCTACCAAGTCATGTGGTGACTTTTAACCAGGCAACACGGTACGCCAACGTCACCACTAGCCATATGTAAAATGTTCACAGGGGCCATAGCAATTTTTACCCAACCCGTATGGTAAATGTTTCCAGAAGCCTAGTTGGCAAAAACCTGGCTTAGAATGTCTTGGACTAAAACTGAGAATTCCGTCAATCAATTTTTTTAACTTATGTATGCATAAAAAATATGATCGACATAATATGCCAGTATAACCTAGAAACCAGAAACAAATGGTCCACGATCGCGACGCCACGATTACTATATTTTATAGTAAGAAGAACTTATATAAAAAAAAAAAAAAAATGATGCTATATTTGGGTAATATCTGCGACAGCAAAAATGACGATATATTTTTCTAGCACAATGTGTTAAGTTTAATACGAATGTTTGCCAGGATGTCGCAATAGTTCCCATGTACCTGAAAGTTCTGCCACATTTTTCCAGAATTTACGGTCATTTCTATCGCATAGTTCTCTGTGCAACTCCAGCGAAACAAGTCCTCAATAAACAGACGACCGATAGAGTCGAAGGTAGCCTACGAGCGCATTCATTTACAAGTTTGGAAGCTCAGTGACGTAGAGCGAAACTGAAAGAGCTCCAGCGTTGTTTCCCAACCGTACGATAAATAAACGTGACCCACAACCGAGCGTAAGAGAATTCTCGTTCGGTACACACAACTACAACTTCGGCAGACTGCGGAGAGGCCGGAGACCCAGGGACGCATTTGGCAGAGCGGAGAAAAAGCGTCGTAGTTAATAGTTCCGGCATGGTTATGTCTCTTTCTGGCAACTCTCTGGCCGAGGGGGTTTGTGATAGTCATCAATTCGTTCGTGCCGGTGCGCCGTGGCTCCCGCTCCTCCATCATCACCTCGTTCCACTCGAAAGCCAAATGGAATTGCTCACAATCACACATCTATTTGTCGCTTGAGTTATGTTCAACGGAGAAAAGATACTTTCAGTGTCCGTTGCCCATTTCCGAGAGCCGAATCCTTCTTGATCCTGAACCGGCGGTTCAACGAACTCGTAACTCACTCAAAGAGACGAAAAATAATTTCACCGGAGCCCGGTAGGAATAATTCCGTAGCGGGAATTCGCACACGCGTAAGATTGAAGAGCTAGAGGAATCCGCCCGAAAGAACTCGCGTTACGCACCGCATAGCTTTTGGGCAACGTCTGTCCGGTCGGACCGGAGGGCGAAAAGAAACGGCGAATCCTGCAGGACGCGTACGCCTCGGCTCTCACCAGTGCTTTATGGTAGACCGCTTAAAGTCGGAGGAAAGACAATGAAAACATCTCGATAAATCAGAGAGAGAGAGCGGGTATTATCGCAGCAGCAGAGAAAAGTGCGGAAGGGCTGAAGTGCAGCGTGCTATAAGGAGATTAGTGCAGCTTACAAGGCATTACCACCGGTTCCAGCGTGGAGGGAGGAAAAGATGCGAGAGCACGGGTGAGACGCGAAAGGGGTTTTGGGGGGGGGGGGTTACGGTAAGAAAAGAAGCCTATAAGTTTTCTCTCGTCTGCTCGGCTTTCGGAACATGCCTGATTCTCTTCTTTATTCCATCTTTCTTTTCTTATCTGGCTTACGTTTTTCCCATTCTCTTTCGTTCTCTGTCCGGTCTCGTTCGCTTTTCCTCACTTACACACCGAAGATCTTGCACTTTTCTGGTACACCCGCACGGAAGCTACTCTCGCGGACTTAACCACCCGTGAAGCGGCATAATATATCTCGGAGATAATTCGCTTGTTGGGCTCGCGGAGAGAGCTCGCCGGGTCTGGGAAAACTCTTTTTGCAACTCCTTCCTGTGCACCCCGAGAGTTCATCGATCCATCCGGCAGCCTTCCTCTTGCATAACCCACTGCCGAACCCAACCAGATCGGGCGAATAATAAGACGACGTGGAGATTAAGAGACAACGACCCGTTGCCGCTACGAAACTTTCGGATAATCAACGGCGGTCGGGAATTCAACTGCAACGGAATACGGACGCTGCGAGATTAACTGATTAGCTGGGAATTTGTGGTACACTTTTCCGGCATTTACTCAGCGACTCCACTATTTACCAATATTAATGTTTGTCAAGTTGGTGTTAACAGCTGTTTTGAGAATAATCTTTGTTTTTAAGGAAAACAAAAATTCCAAAAAATTAAATTTCTGAACAAAGTTTATGGATAACAATTAAAGTTTTTCGAATAGAATTTAATTATATATTTCTTTTTTGCTCGAATGCACGGAAAGAAAAGTTTGTATCTTTTATAACAACTTCACCCAGAAAAATAATTTATTTGACGGCCACCGTTTATTTGGTTTCAGTAAAATATTTATTTGATTTAAATAAATATTTATTTAAACTAAGTTAATAGTTACTTAAATGAAATAAATATTTTACTTAAACCAAATAAACGGTGGCCGTCGAATAAATTATTTTTTTGGGTGATATTGTGCACAAACGTCTACAATTTTTTATTTGTTTATTTGATTTTGTCACTTATTTAACAAATGATTATTATGAAACTTCGTATTTTACGACATTATTTTTTTCTGTGTGTGAACATAAAAAAAAATAGTTATTCTAATATTTCGATTCGGGAAAGTGTCGGATGGTTGAGAATTATTATTTTTTAGAGGCTTCGGACTTGCGGGGCGTTAATATCGACAAACTTTTTGTCCTCGATGCTCCCACGGTGTTCTTCGCATCTCGGAACAAGACATGTGACCGTTTCACGCGAGGCCTCGTTCCCGTAGGTGCACCAGCGTGACCATCCAAAAATTATTTCCAAGTGTGAGAGGTGAGAGAAAGGGAAGGCCGGACGAGATCTCTGTAACCGAGAGTTTTGTGGAACGGTCACTCAGGACGACGATGCGGCGGGGCACTTGTCGTCAAGTCGATGCTCCCGATTACGACCCAGCCGCCCGTCAAGCCGACTCGATTGATAGGTCCTCGCTTCATCATCGATCTCTCGCTTCGCCCTCCCGTTCGGTATCTTTTTACTTTCATCCACGTGTTGTTGTACCTCGTACAGCTTCTCTCGGACGCTTTTTTTCACCGTTCATTCGGCATCGGAGTCGAATAATTTTTCGTCACCGATTCCTCAACTGTCACCGGTTCGTTCGATAACCTTTTATTCACTTAAAAAAATCTATAAAGCCAAGCCCTCAAAAAATAATTAGTTTTTTTTCGCTTTTTCATTTTTATATTTTTATACTGGTTATTTTTACCTAGATAGTAAATTTTACAAAAATCTTATAATGCATTTTTCATCTAAATAAGAATAATAAGGATTTTTTTGCCAATATGACAGTCGAAATAATTTTTGTGACATAATATGACATAACGAAGATTGTAGTGAAAAAATACATATTGCCAATTGGCCATCGACCTAAGTCCTTCAACCACGGACGTTACATCATTCATCAACATTTTGTACATAGGGTGAATGGGTAGTTAAAATACGGTTATGCAACTCACTTTTTCATTGTTCATTATTTTGAGCTTTTATTATATTATATCTAATGGGTGTCTAACATAGGGTATTATACAAAAATATTTTTAACGCAAAGGTTAATAAAATCTTACTATTTTTATCTATTTTTATTTATGTTTTGTATTCGTCACATTTTTTGTTCGCGGTAGAAGATTGTTTTGGTGTTTAACTCTTGTAGATCGCTCCGAACTTTACGATTAAATAATTCCCAGTTCTGCAGCAGCATTACCCGATAGCGTGAAAAAATAATTGACAAACTCCATGAAATTCGTATTATACAAGGTCAGTCGGCGCTCGTATATCGACGATAATGACTTTGACTCCGATCGAACGATATAGTACGATCGGATATAAAATCTCGGGACTTTATTAAGCCTCAGGAATAAAGGCTCAAGGACGCGGGGAGAAGGTAATTATATTAAGCAGCCGAAAAAAAAAGAAAAACAAAAATTAAGAGATAAAAAGAAGTGTCCGAGAAGGAGACGTCCCTTGGGTAACTCCGTGCGAGGGACGGGCCACCTCGTCGAGGTACTGGATAGCCCGGTCGGTCCGGCTCCGGGCTTCTCTCACTCCATAATCTGATTGAAGTCGTTCTCGCGCGACGGCTAATGAGCAACCTCCCGACATTCCTTTCTCGCACCTTCCACGGAGGTGGAAGGTTCCGAGACTCGGCTGACCCGGTACGCGTGCCACGCGGCTATATTTCCCTCGCGACCAACTAAATTAAACATTTATTTTTTTGCCATCGAATCGGTTGCCCCGTTTTTCCCACGCGAAGGGAAGCTCCGTCGAATCTGCTTCTTCAGCACCGATCGGGTCTCAAACAGCTTCGCTCGACATTTTTCGATTCGCGGAATATCGGATTATCCCAAAACAAATGTACGTCGTGGGATCGAAATGCTGACTCGCGACTCGACATTCGAAACTCGTTCGTGGAAATGAACCCGACACCGAGAATAGTAGAGAGACCGCGGATTCCAAGTGCCGAACCAATCGTTGTCCTGTTAAGACGATGGGATAAACTACGGTCGATAATGAAAAGTGTAATTAATTGTTTGTAACGAGTGTACAACAAAACCCACTTTTCATACCCGTAACGCGTGGCAAAAGTGGCGCTTTTTAGTAAGGTGTGCGAGAAAAAATGCGCATGCGCAGATCACACTAATTATTTTTTTACACACTTTCTTTAATACTGTAGCTACTTTTTCGCACACTTTATTAACACTCTAATTACTTTTTTGCCACGCCACAGACATGAAAAGTGGGAGTTTCTGCGCATTTGTTACAAAAAATAGTATGCGATACTATTACGAAAAGCCGGGGTAGGCAACACTTGGGAAGCAGGTAACACTGGCCTTTAGCTCGTGCTTCTGGTACTCGCTTCCGGCTCGTGCTGCTAACTTCACAACCTTCGTCGAAAGACCGCTTTTTCGCAAATTATTTGAAGGTGGCCGTTTATTTGTTTTAAGTAAAATATTTATTTTATTTAAATAAATACTTATTTCATTTAAGCAATTATTTACTTAATACAAATAAATATTTATTTAAATGAATCAAATATTTTACTTAAACCAAATAAACGGTGGCCGTTCAATATTTTTTTTTTAATGGGTGTAGTATCGCAAAGTACTATTACTTTACTCGATGCGAAAAAGGCCGTTTTATAGACGCTTCCCCCATTTTTTTGTGAAGTTTTGTGAAGTTTTTGTGAAGTTTTTGTGAACTTTGTGAAGAAAAATGTAGTACGATCCTCCTCCGATAAAACTTTTTCTGACTCGTGTGATTGCAGCACTCACCTTCCCGCTGCAAACTCACACTCGTCAGAAGAAGTTTTATCGCACTAGTATAGTAAATTGCTTTTTTTCAATGAGACCGATAATTTACCTTCAAAATCAAATTGTTACATGAAACTCCATTGATATCCACTTCACGTAAGAATTCCCTTTGAACATCACCGACCGGATCCTGGTTGGGGGAAGTGAAGAGCTTTTACATCGGCTTAAGGAACTTCATTTCTACAAAGTTTTACCCACCTCCAACTTCATCCGCAAGACTTTCTACGAGCAATTTAAAAAAATGTTAACAACTCATTCGACTTGTGCAGCGCGCTCCAATCTCGACCATTTAGCCAGCGCCGCCGCTAGTTTCTCCGTAAATCCACGTACCAACCCAGCTTACCGCGCGCGCTGTTACAAACATAAACGTTCGCACAAGGTATACGATGTAAATTACCTATTTGCGCGAATGTCAACGCGAGGGTCAGCGTTAAAGCGAGGGTTAACGAGAGGACTCTCCGCTCGCGCGCAACTACTGGACAATCCGACTTTACAGCTATCCGCGGTATTACTTTTACCCCCACTTTTATTTCTGATTTTTTTTTTGCAATTTTTTCCACACGCTTAAATAAACTCCGAAGAGAACTGCGCCTTACAATTAAGTCGGTCTGTCAACGGTCTCCGGGCATTCGCGCCGAGATTGCCCTCGCGCCCCGCGAAGCTCCGATGCACGTAAACGCACTGCGCATGCGCGCACCTTCGACGCCGTGTGCCGTTCCCGCGACAGAGATACAATCTCGGTTTACGCTCGTAAACGCGACGGCCCTCGCCGATGAGAGAAATCCTCCGGTATTACCTTCTGGTGTACACACGGGCGCCGACATCGAGGGAGAAGCTCATCGATTTGTTTTACGGGCCATTTTGCGATGGAACGGACGACGCGCGATCTTCTCGCGTTCAAATGCCACCGCCGACGGCGCGCACTCGCGCAACCAACATCAATGCGGGCCACTCTTCACTTAGTTTCCTCGCGGAGAGCCTTGGTAGCTTTCTCGCTCACACTCTCTTACTCATCGTCGTCATCATCATCACCATTATCATTATCGGCGTCGTTCCGCGGCTCGGTGCACGTACCACGAGCCGCTCTCGAACGTGTACCGCGAGAAGCAGAAGATGAGGAGGAGGAAGATTGCGATCGCCGGGCATCTCCGGGGGCGACTACCGTCTACACCTAATATCCGCGTGACACACGCTTGCCGCGCAAGCTTTATCGCGGACCTGATTTCCCGCGCGAAAGTCCGCTGATAAGAGCCCGCGGAAAGTTAGTAGGTGGATTCGAAGGAGTAGCGAGTGAGGTGGAGCGCGGGGCTCGTTGAGTCTCGGATTCTGAGGTTGGATATCGGTGCAAAAGGATTTTTAGATTCAGTTAACATTTCTTGTCCACGAAGGTCCCTTTTTTTCTTGTAATTTTTTTAAATTTTGTAAATTTGAAAAGGGCTTTGTTAAAAACGATTTTAAGATCAAAGTATTCGTCGATTTGAGGCGACAAAAATTGTGTTTCAGATTTTTTTCTCGGTAATAAAAAATTGGGCATGGTCGGGTGCCGGGTGCGATGGGCCCTGATCGTGTGGCAAGAATCGCCGTATTGAGATATAAAAAATTGTCGGAGGAGCTCTTTTTTATTACCATAGATAATGTAGAAAAAATCATAATATTGGTAATTGAATGCCTACAATTTTTTATATTTGGTCATAGATTTTTTTGCATCATCAGAATACCGGCACGAACAATTATTCGAGAAGGATTTTTCATTCAATTTTTATTACTGTGTAAAAAAAATAAAACAGGTATTTTTGCCCGTAATCGATGGAACTCCTAAAAAAAATGTATTTATTTATTTATTAACGGGTTTAACCCTTTTACAGGATATATAATGTCCGAACATTATAATTATACTTAGAAGAGTCCATGAATAAATCATAGAGTAATTATGAATATCGATTACCGTACATAGCATTATCAGTACAAATAATCTAACATTAGAAGGCAATATAGTTGTTAAAGGCTCTGACAGATGAGATAACTTTTCTTTCTACGTGCTGCGACTGTGGAACGATCAGTTTTATGAATCCACTTCTTTATCGTTTGTGTAAAGGAATTGAATCTTTACGTTTCGCCCCTGGTCGGAGCCCTCTTTGAAACTATGTTTATTCTTTCTATAATTATATTCTTCATAGATATATATCCATCTATTCCTATAATTACAGAATATCAACTTACCTGACACTTTAACTGAACTTCCCACACAGGCGACACACATAACCGAGATTTATGGGAATACAACACAGCCCATACCATTGTACACAAATCACAGCTGCTTTTAAGGTGAAACACCACAAGCTCACAAGAAAAACAACGAGGTAATAAATAAATAAGACGTTAAGTGAAATTCAAAATTTAATCTACGTTACTCTATAGGTTAGGAATAGATGGATATGTAACTGTAAATAATTTGATGAATAATGTATTCATCAAATAAAAAATAAATATCGTCCTGCAGAGGGCCCGACCAGGGTCGAAACCTAAAGATTAAATCCCTTCAATGAATCCATAAAGAAAAGGATTCCCAAAGCAGACCGTTTATAGCCGCAGCACGTAAAAGCAAAATTAGAAGATAAAAAATACATAATAAAGAAAAAGATAAGATTGCTACGATGATACCACAATATTATGAGTCTTTGTGGACAAAAATTGTGTGTAACATCTACAAACGATTTTCACTCTGTATGAAAGCGTCGACTGTGCGACACACGAACACAGGAAATGTGTGTAAAGTAAAACTGGTCGTGCTGACGCTGGAAGACACTCGTATTTATTTAACATTATGTACGGTAGGTAAGTTATCCGCGGAATGGAGACTCCTACTCTTATAATATTTAAGCCAATTACACTTGTCATCCTTACACCTCCGCTCGCCGCGTGCGAGGACGACCGGCGTCACTGCGAGTCCTCTTACTCTTGTTCCTCACCGTTCGCTCGCGTATCTTCGTGCTTTTATCGCTTCGTCCCTCTTACCCGTGGCAATTTGCTATTCGCTCTCAGCAGTATTCAGCCCAGCTACAGAAGCGGGCTCCACCGAGAAACAGGACCGCGCGACGCTCGTTGAATTCGTGAACAGCGATCTGAAAACTTCTTCCCGGAATTTCTTTTTTTTTCCGCAAATAGAAGGTTTTAGCTTCGAACGCCCCGGCGATTCCCGCCTCGGTCCAAACACGCCTTTTGGGCCAATATCTTCGAAAAAAGTAAAACAAATAAAGAAAAATTAAAGAAACCAAAAATTTTCGTCGCAGAGGTCTGAGAGTTCGAGAGTCAAACGCTGCATCTGGTTTACAATCGGATGTTCGCCGAGCTAGAAGTCAAGGCGCAGAGAGAATATGCAAAAAAAAATATATATTGAGGAAAGGGAGAGAGTAAAAAAAAAAAAGAAAAGATGGGACGAAGTGTGCGACTCGCAGGTTCGCGCACTCGATAACATCGGTAAGACGCCCGTAGCATCTTCACGGAATAACCGGTATGCGATATATGCCGGGGCGTGTTGTGTGTGACGAGGAACGGCGCGTGGACTCTTCCCCATGGCCGGCAGCCGCAGCTTCACGGGAACCGGACCGTGAAAGAAGAAGAATAAAATGAAGAAAAAAAGGTCTTGGAGCGAATAATACTTATCGATGTATGATTTACGTAGCTCGTTTCGTCAACGATCCTACTCGTACACGGATGTTTGTACACACATCGCTCGGGGGACCGTAACTTTTCAATGAGAAATTTACGCGAGTTCCATACCGTGAGATTCCGCGCTGAGAAAAAAGAAACGATTGGATTAAACAAGCGCTCGATGCACCAAGAAAAAAAGTTTATTCCAATCAAACAAAATTTATTAGGGACGATGAAAAATGTTTATTTGGTTCATAACCTAATAGAGCATTTATTAAATTTTAGTATATTTATTTTTTTGATAGTTTTGTCCTTTTTATTGACGTGTTCACGACTCTATAATGCGCGTTGCCGGATAATAGCCGTATTTTGTCTTGGTGCCAAATATATAATTTCTTTTCAAAATCGTATTTTCAATGATTCGATTTCTTTGTGTCGAAGAAACATTTATTTTAAAGTACAAATCAATAAATAGTCACTTCGAATAAATGTTTGTACTGAAAGTAAAGAAAACCCGTTATTGGAATTTAATAAAGATTTTGTTAAGGCAACGAAACATTTCTTTTACCTTAATAAACGTCATTTGAAGATCGAAATTTATTTGATTTGAATAAATCTGTTTTCTGGGTGTGACTTACGTTTAAAGGTGTATTTTGTTGGTGCAATAAAAATGTCTGTTTTGATCGACAAATTTTGAATAAATTGAAGTGAATAATCGTTTAACAAAACAATGTTTTATTTGTACCAAAAGAATAACAGCTTCGAACGTCACCGCGACTTTTGGTTAATGTAACCAATTGAAGCGCCTCGACCACGCGTCGATTGTTTGCCGATCTTCGAGGACGAAATCATACTGAGAAAAATTCACTGTAAAAAAATTTCACAGAATCGATACACGAAAAAAAATTTATGAATTTTTGTGCATAAAGCGATTTAGCACAATTGTTTCTATGTTAAATTTATTATGAATTTAATATGCGAAAAATATCAGTTAAAATTAATTGATCCGTATATATCGAACGCGTCTGATAAATCTCGATTCAATCCCGACTCGTAATTGTATATTAAATCTGAACTATCGGTTTAATCCATAAAAACTTCATAAACAGCGCGATAAATTTTAATATCCAATTTTTTTTTCGCACTCAATCAGATACAATGTTAAGCGAGTTTGTCGCGAACGATGCGTCCAAGTAGAATATCCAGCTTACAAGATCGTTACGGTAACGAGGGTTTCTCGCCTTAGAGGAGGATTCGCAATACGCGTCGTCCGGTTTCCTCGCGCCCCGAGGATGTCCAATGATAATAAAAGTAAGGCATCTTTATTGCGACCCGCCCGGTAATGGAATTAGGTACGCGGCTCTCTTCTCCGGGTTCGCTCGATCATTCCCCGTTTCTTTCACTCCGAACGATCCTTTATTTACGTTCCTTCAATTTTTTTTATTCGTAAAAAAAAATCTATCACCTCGTCGAGTGCACAATTTTCATAAACTTCGAGCTACCGATGCGCACGGTAAAGACAACTAACAACCTTCCCAGGCCCAACACTCCTCTAGCTTTTTCCCTTCGTTTATACATACAAGTTATTAAACGAAATGCGCGGCGAGGAGGATTCGTGTTAAGTTTCACCCACGCCCTGCTGGCTCTGCGCGTGCCACGAGTGTCGGAAATATAATAAATGTTCGCCACACGCGCGCGTATGGTTGAACGAGAGAAACGAGATATCGAGAAAGAAACATGCACTATAGTCTATATGTATACATGTCGAGGGTCTAATATACCAGAAGGGCGTATAAGGATGGCATTTCAATAATCATACGCCTTTCTTGAACTAGGCCGTCGATATATGCATAATAATAAAGTTCATGTCGCACTTACACCGATTCTCACAGACACTCACAGGTAGTCACAGATACTTACACATACTCACATATACTCACGCGGATACTCACGCGGATACTCACGCAGATACTTAGAGCACTCATAGATGCTCAGAGCACTCATAGATGCTCAGAGCACTCATAGATGCTCAGAGCACTCATAGATACTCATAGATACTCAGAGCACTCATAGATACACAGCGCACTCATAGATACTCAGAGCATTCATAGATGCTTAGAGCACTCATAGATACTCAGAGCACTCACAGATACTCACAGATACTTAGAGTACTCAGCCACTCACACGGATACAGCCACGCACGAAGCGCGTCAGCCAACACAACCTCTTGTGGTATATGTAAATCGAGAGGCTGGTTCCTGGTTAGAGAAAATTATTTATTTAGAGATCAATCGGTAAGATTGAATCCCTGGTCTCTCCTTCGTCCCTCACCGTAAGTGTTGGCTCGTATAGGTGAAGGATCGATCGGAGGATGAATGTGACTCCGGACATCGTCGGATCGGCTCGTGCATGTTTAATCGTGAGGGCCTCATTCATCCTTCTCTCCGGGTGTGTCTAATGTTTCGTGGGTTGAAGGGACAAAGGGTCCTCCGGGCCTCCGCCGGCGAACGATTTGTTACAATTAGGAGTCACTCGGTCGATCGGCTTGCTGGCCGGTAGGTCGATCCTCGTGCTGGTTTCCAATCCAGGATGGTGTTGCGTGTGCGCCGTCCGAGACTCGACTGCAATAACCCTACGTCATTCTAAGCTATATGGACCGGGAGCGCGGATGCTGCAGCAGCGGGATCGGCATCGCAGCACGACGATCGACGCCGGGGCTTGTAGAGCGGCGTGTTACGAGCCGAGGTAACCTCGTGAACGGGGATGGGTGTCGGTAATCGTGTTAGCGTGTAACGGTGCCACCCTCTCTTCGCTCTTCTCTCACTGCGGATCTCTTCATCACTCTCTCCGCACTCGCGCTTTCGTGTTACACCTACTCATCCCTGCAGCACGTGACGCGCTTTGGGAGCTGCTAAAAGGTTGGCGCGGGGATTAGTTTAGCCTACTCGATTCAGGCGGAGTGGAGTCGAATTTGTTCGCCCTTCCGTGACGCGCAATCCCTCGGGGATGCTCTCCGCAGAGATAGAGGCTCGACCTTTGCACTCGGAAAAATAATTTATTTCGACGGCAACTCGTAAATAAATAATAATATAATAATAACATTATTATTTTATTAAAATAATGATAATAATATTGTTATGTTATTAATATAATAATATAATTAATTTGAATAAATATTTATTTTTAATATATAAATAGTTGTTTGCTGAGTAAGCATCGAGTGAATTATTGTTCTGGGTGTGAATGAATTAATTAATGAATGGCTTTATTATGCAGTAGGACCAGGGGTCCTCTAGGCACATACTGCCGAAGCATACGTGATATACGTCATCTACATAAGCAACGCAACAACAAATATAATTACCGGAATGAAATAAGAATTAATGCAATGTAATGAGTCAATGGGCGAGCATACAGGTGCATGACCCGGTGAGACCACTTCGCAATATGCGAAATTTTGTTACTTTTGAGGTTCTCTAGGAGAGTTTAAAAGGGCGACAGGCCGAATAGTGCTGGATTATCAATAAACATGCTCTTCGTGCAAGCCATGATGTGATATTCTATATGTACCATGCAGGGCACGAACGACACCAAGAATGTTTCTTAATGCTTCATACTTTCTATAATTTACGCATTATATTTGTTGAACAATACAGATTATATTACATTTTTTTGTAAAGAGCTTTATCCCGTTGATACATAGATAAATAAATAAAAGAAAATTGGGGTAAAACGAACCACGTTCTTTAATATTTTTATCGTGGGAAAGGTCTTCCAGAAGGGAGGTCCGTTTTGCCCCGCTCCATCTTACGTTACAAGGTCAG
Organism: Ichneumoninae sp. B BG-2022a; assembly: GCA_030522725.1. NCBI lineage: Eukaryota > Metazoa > Arthropoda > Insecta > Hymenoptera > Ichneumonidae > Ichneumoninae sp. B BG-2022a. The sequence goes on along the minus strand of JAPYZD010000402.1, from coordinate 28,401 downwards.
TGGGACGGTTCGAGTTTCCATCGACCTTCGCCTTACCTCGCCCCATTTACAGTATTCGTTAGTTAATTTACTATTAATTGCCGTTTTTCTTCGGTAACAAAAAGCGACGACGGTGAAAAATCCTCGTTCGGTATCTTTTCCCCCCGTCAGGTGATACAAGAGACCGAGAGTTCGAGGATAAAATTTTATCGTATCGCTCGCGCGCGGTTGCACGTGCGGCCCATATAGTATATTATAGCTGTGCTATATACTACACGACACGGTAATTACAGGATATTACATTTACGAACGGTGCCCTGTGACGTGGTTCTCGTTCCCTGCACCTCCCCGCACCCCTCTCCACCTCGCTTCTGCCCGCCATGCTCCGCTCGGTACTCTGTACTCCTTTCGCATGCTCTTTTGCTGAAAGCGAACGATAGGGCAGAGCGAGATGGAGACCAAAAGAAAAAAAAAAGTGCAAAAGGGAGATGGAAAGTGAGCGGTTCGTTGCAAAGGCTCGCGAGCATAATGGACTGAAACATGAAACGTATGTAAACCCCCGAAATAATACGACGCACAGACGAACACGCGTTCTGCCCCCTTCGACCCGAAATCGAGCCTCTTTCTATTTTTTTTAATTCATTTTTTTTTTTTTGCTCTTTTTGCCACACTCTCGAGCGATGCGGCAGCTCTTCCCGCGTGATTCAACCTCCGATAGAGGAGGGGATTCATTTTTCGTGCGACCGTACATACGTGCCCTCGGCGCCCTCATCATATCACCGAGGCCGAGGTCGTACACGATCGCGTCTCTCGTTGCAGCTCGAAACTCGAGACAACGTAATGATCGCACGAACTCTCCCGAGAGAGCGACCGTTTGCCGAATCGGTTATAATAAAACGGCACGCCTCTCCGTGCACCGGCCCAGTGCGCGTGCGCGGTCATCATCGCTCGAGAGCGGGCACGACACCCCCTTCTTTTTTTTCATTTGTTTTTTGCTCCTCTCATCGGGAATTCGAACTCGCTGTTTAGCGGTGGATTCGCGAATGCGTGCATTCCATCACGGATCGATTAGCGCCCGTTGTGGAGTTGTGTGCAACGCCGCGAGCGCGTACCAAGAAATTTACTTCGATCGAACGTGAGCCAGCTGTTCCTTCGATCTCGACGCGCCCGAATATTATTGTGTCAAGGGATATAGGGCAGAGCGGGGCAAGACGGAACACCGGGCCAAAATGGACCACTTTTTAAAGCATCTTATGGCGAGATATGATGGAAAAGGCGCAATTTGAGGGGTACACCCAGAAAAATAATTTATTTGACGACCACCGTTTATTTGGTTTATCTGGTTTAAGTAAAACCTTCATTTCATTTGAATAAAAAATTATTTGATTTAAGTAAAATAATTATTTCATTTAAATAAATAGTAGTAGTAGTAAAAAGGTATTTATTGACAGTAGCAGTTGATCATTACAGTCTCCGATACATCTCTGTATTTATTGATACGTCGCTTTTAGTAAAACTGCCAATGGGCCATCGACCTGAGTTCTTCAGCCCAAGGTTTTGTATAAATTTGGGTGTATTAATTAATTTTTTACCTTACTTAATTAAACTTATTGCTGTGGTTTTGTTATTGTGCTGTTGATATGGCTGGAAAATGTACCAGTACCGGTATATATTTTATACTTGTATTTGTGCATTTTCCCACTATAGTGGCCATTTGTTAAAGCTGTTGGAAGATTGTCTGCGTAGGTGATTTGTATTTTTGTGTTATCTGCTGTTGCGGCTGCGCGCATAGTGGTTGAATGTTATTTATTTGGTTGACAGCTTAAATAAATATTTATTTCATTTAAGTAACTATTTACTTAATGTAAATAAATATGTATTTAAATCAAATAAATATTTTACTTAAACCAAATAAAAGGTGGCCGTCAAATAAATTATTTTTCTAAGTGTAGGCCGTTTTGCCCCTGATAACTAATTGTCGAGTCTGCTATATCTTCATTCCCTCTTCTCGTCCTACCTTCGTATACCTATATAGTGATACGAAGGAACGACAAGCGACGGATGTACATCCATCTTCCTCTGCACCATTCATCTTTTTTTTTATACACTCTACTACTTCACCCTCTCCCAGCCTTCGTTCGTTGGCTGTTTTCTGCGGCCCATCGGAACCACGCGTCTTCGATTAAAGCTCGAATAACACGCGTGGAGAGGTTTTCAGGGTCGTTAATCGGAGCCATTATAGAAATTCCTCGGACGCGCGCGCGAGCGACCGAGCGCTTCTCCAACCGCGGATACATTTCACTTTTTAATCAACGAAATTTACCGCCACAGCCGATGGTCGGCTGGATCGGGTTTAGCGTGACGAGGGCGCGCGCGAGTCTGGATCCTCTTCTTAAGGGCGGTCGGGGGGGGGGGGGGGGGGGGAAGGGGTTACACGAAGGATCCGGTGCGCGTCTAGCCAGTTCTACGTCCGTCCGATGTCTAGTTGCGGTCTGACGTCGTCCATCCACCTCGGGTAACAAAATTCTCCGTGAAATTTAATTCGTGGATACGTGGACACAGCGTGTTGTATGACGAGTCTGACGGTGCGGAGGGTACGAACCCGGAGCGTGGCCCAGGGTAGTCCCTCTCTCGATCACCGGAGGATGTTCCCTCGGAGGGTATCAGGGACTCTCCCACACCCCGACGAAAACCCCCGTGGCGGTGTCTCGACAGCCGGCTCTTACCCTCTCTCATCATGCGCGCCGGGCACTTCCGAAATTTCAAATTAAATCTCCGTCCGAGAGCCGTACGCCGAGGGTAGGGAGGGACGCGCGCGCCCGAGCCGCATACCTTTCGATTCCTTCCGCGCATTCCTTCCTTCGAGCCTGGGATCCGGCCGGATTCTCTTCGGGGACCCGGGCGACCCACAGATCGGTGGGATTTAACCGAGTCGTTGGCTTCACTTGTTTTTCTTTATTTTTCGTTTTTAATCTTGTATAAATTAAATTAAAATTGGTAGTGGTAGTAAATGAGCTTTATTAACCTCGGAAATAGATGGTGTGGTGGTATTTGCGTGTATACATGTGTGGTTTTTATTTTTATTATTTTTTTTCCCTAAGGATCATGGGCCGTTGATCGGGGTTCTGTAGACCTAAATTTAAATTATTAAATAAAAATTATTAAATCTAAATTGTCAAATAAAAATTATTACATCTAAATTATCAAATTCAAATGATGACATTATTTTTGTAAGAAAATTGGCGAGATGATCTACAGTTTGCTCACACCCAGAAACAAAATTATTTGACGGCCACCGTTTATTCTGTTTAAGTAAGATATTTAATTAATTTAAATAGTTACTTAAATTAAATAAATATTTATTTAAATCAAATAAATATTTTACTTCAACCGAATAAACGGTGGCCGTCAAATAAATTATTTTTCTGGGTGCAGAATATAGGATAAATCAATAAGCTATTTCCCATTAGATTCTTTCGTCCCGAAGAATTTCGGAGTTTCGTTGTTGGCTCCCGACTTTGCCTCTTCGGCTTTCCTTGTCCACGTGCGTCCGGGCCGTGCGAACGATCGACCATGCTCGCATGGACCACTACCGAACGATCCGTTGCAGCTATCGTCCTCCGCACCTTCGCTCTCGGGGTAACGTGATCTCGTTCAATTAGTCGTGCGTTGGTCCCCAGAGGAGCGTACGTCGTTCCCGAACTTGCTCTCGCATCGGGTTTTTTTTGTCCCGTTCGACAGGCTCGTGGAGTTCCGATATCGGAACTCCGGCTACCCAATTTTCCAATTACCCGCGCTGTGAAAATGTTGTCAATCAATCGATAGACATACAGATTCTTCGCCCGTAATACTTGCGAGCTCGAACTTTCAGGATTGACTCAGTCGAAAAGGTTCGAACTATTCACAGTGGTCAAACTTATTTTATATAATTAATTTCTTTTTATATAGCAACATTTTATATAATCGTTTGTGGAAAGTTTGATGCCTTAATCAACTATGGTGGATGATTTGTACTGGAGCATTCGTCCTTAGTCTAGCAAAAAAACAACATGAAAAACAATGGATTTCCAAAAATATTGGCCGGCTTATTTAAACTCATTGACTTTTTGCCTTTTTTTTAAAAGGTACATCGTTCAGTTTTTGTTTTAATTTTGAAAAGAACATGCCATACTTTTCTACTCGACTTTGATATATTGCGGGTCAGAAAGTGCAAATCATTTACCATTAATGTTCATTTTCTAAGTTCGAGAACATGTTCGGTGTTGGAAATGGCAATCCGCCAGTTTGCTCGCGCCTAGAATGTTCCCTAAAATTTACCCCCCCCCCCCCCCCGTCCGACCGAGCGCCTCTTTGATATGCAATGTCGAAGGTTCGCGAGGAGGCCACAGGTGAATGTAATATCGCGAGCGACGTGTAAATGCGAGACGAATCGCGGCGCAATGGACGCCCGTCTTCTTCCCTCCCATCGCGTCAGCTCTTCCTCCCTTTGCCTTGCAAAACGTTTCGATAAAACATGTTTTGGCGAAACGTTGTCAGGGACTGGGCCGTGTGTGAAGCGCGTCAAGACTGTGAGAAGAAGGAGAGACTATATATATACCTATATATAGAGCTACATGTATATATATAGCTGCAATTGCCATCTCCGCCGCAGTCTCGCGCGGCGAACGCCAAAGAGCGAGCTTGTAAGATGGCCCCCCCTCCCCTCCTCCTCGCAGTGTTATATTCAACGAATTTATAGCCCCGAACGTTATTATAGCCGGGTGTATTCGGACTACAAATTGCCTATAGCCTTTATATGGGATTCGTAGATCGTATAACGGCTATATATCACGTATTATCGCCGAAAGAAGGGCTCTCTACGCAGCTCTCGATGTTTCTTTCTCTCAGACCGAAGACGGGCGGCGAAGAGGAGGAAGAGCTGTAAGAAGAGACTCCCGTGTCTGTCCGTGAGGAAGAAACGCGTCCACGCAATAATCCCGTAGAGTTCCCTTTGTTCGCGGGAGCGAGAGAGCCTCGCATATATAATATATTTTTATTACTTAAAACAAATATAACGTCATATTGTTCGGTCTATCGTGGGAAGGGGGGGGGAGAGGTTATACGACCAATTATTTTTACAACTTTGGAATACCGATTCGTCTCCCGGTGCGCGAGCCCGCATGGACGAGGCGGTTCGGTTGTTGTTGTCGAGGAATCGAGGTGCGTTGGAAAAGAGCGCCGTCAAAAGCGAGTCGGTGCCTCGAGTCACGGAGAAGCTTCGATAAGCAAACATAAACTCTTCAATGGAAGGTGGAGACAGGCTCGAGAAACTCAGCCGGCTGACCAAGAAGAGGCCATTGACGCCTCGAAACGATGATTAATAGATGTTGGTCGGATATCGCTGACGACGTTCCTACAAGAGCGGCACTCTTCGCCTCTTTCAATCCCGGTCCAATACACCTTATCCTTATTATTCCGATACCTCGAACCCGATGTCTAGAACACCGAGAGCGGCGCCGCTGGACATTACAGCTACGATGTCGGATAAGACCGGAGGCGTAAGAACCCGGGGATATTCCAAGCACGCGCGCGGAAGACGGACAAACGGACGGACGGTACACGGACAATTATATGCCCGGCCACGTTCGGATGGGTTGAATAAATGTAGGATTGACCCGGGCGATACTTCTTCCCTTTTCGCCCAACTCCGGTTTGAAACACCGTTGAGAGGAGCAGAGCGAATTCCTAGTATTCGGAAAATTGATTTTGGGAAACGGAACAGCCTACCGGTTAGTTGATGGAATAAGGAATGTGTCGAGGAACTGAAACCACTCAGAAAATTGGTAGGAGCTACTTCTGTTCCAAAACCAAAAGCATTCGATGTTAAGAAACATATGGACATCACGAACAGAATTGTCGCCGATTTATCTGTAGGTTGTATCGATTTGGAATTTATAATCCTTTTTTCTCTTTATGACGTTGAAAGGTTTCTTGATCAATTTTCATCCGTGCCTGCGCGGAGTAATCTTTGGAATCAAAGGTTCACATGTCCTTAAGCTGATGATTGCGGGTGCAGTGCAAGGGTGGGATTTGGAGCGTCTCTCGTAAAGAGGATCAGGCCACTAAATCCTGAACTGGGAGAGTGGTTGTTGCCGATTTGTCCATAGGTCGTATGCTTCTTAAATGTACAATCCTTTTTTCCTTGTATGAAGTTGATAGGTTTCTTGATTCACATTCATTCGTATCTGCGTAGAGTACAATATTTGTAATCAAAGGTCCGCACGTCCTTAAGCTGATGATTGCGGGTGCAGTGCAAAGGGAAGAATTCGGAGCGTGTCAAGTAAAAAAGGATCGGGCCACTAACCCCTGAACTGGGGGAGTGATTGTTGCCGATTTATCCATCGGCCAATTTATGCATAGGCTTCTTAAATATACGAACCTTATTTTCCCTCTATGATGTTGATAGGTTTCTTGATTACCATTCATGCGCGTCTACGTAGAGTAAAATCTTTGCAATTAGAGTCCCGCACGTCCTTAAGCTGATGATTCCGGGTGCAGTACAAAGGGTGGAACTCGGAGCGTCTCCGTAAAAAGGATCCGGCCACTAAAACCCTGAACTGGAGGGGTGGTCGCGAGACCGGCTCTTTTTTATCCCGACCAAGGGGTGTGGCATCTGTCCAGAAGATCATGACCTCCCTCAATTCAATCTGGCGGTCGTTTGGTCGGCGCGCAAGGACTACGGTGTGGGTGCAATGCTGCTGTCAGCGCTAAGAGGCTAATCGAGTCCGATCGGCGCTATATTGGTACCCGGGCCGCTATCGCACCGGATCGCGCCCGGCCAAATTATAGGCCACCACCGCGTCGGCGGCCGCTGCCCCGGAGCAGAGTGACTCGAAACAATGGTACACCCATCACCTGGTCGTGCGGTGGCTCCGCCGATCCATCTGCAAGGCTCCCGCTGAAGATCCCTCGCGAGGATACCATCTCTGCCTTTCAGCAGCTAGCACACGTACGACTCACTGACTCGTCTCAATTGGCTGCCGTTGACTCTATCCCGGTCCCGCAGATGGGTTCCCTCGCCAAGAGCCGAGTCATTGTCGGTCAATCCTTAGGACTATCTCCCGAGCCGCATTCGAGCTCCATCAACCGCCTCTTTATTTTCAATTATACACCTTCCGGATTCTTTCCTCACGATTGTTTTTTCTCCGATCTTGACGCACAGTACTGCACAAGTCGCTGCTCGGTGTCCTGAATAAAGACACCAAAATGGGACGCACTCAGAGGGGTGCGACCTATTTTCATGTGGCAACTTATGTGATCTTTAAGGAGGTTGGAGCGAGTGGTGTTCATTTTGCCTAAATTCGAAAAATTCGGGCAAGAACTGCAAATACTTCCCAATGTTATAAAAATCTGAAAAAATTCATACTTACCATAGGCACTGAAAAGATTCATTTTGCATAATAATAATTTCAAAATGTTATTAACAAATTGTTGAAAAAAAAATTGTCCATCAAAATATGTAGTAACTCAACTTTTTTTTTATAAAAAGGATTCGTTCATTTTTCGGAATACGTATGAATTTTTTCAGATTTTTGTCTTTATTTTGATTTTTCTTGTTTTTTACATGGACAAATGTGCAAAAGTCAAAATAAAAATAAAAATCTGAAAAAATTCATACGTATTCCGAAAAGTGAATGAATCATTTTTATTTAAAAAAAAGGTGAGTTAACACATATTTTGACGAACAATTTTTTTTTCAACAATATGTCAATAACATTTTGAAATTATTATTATGTAAAATTACTCTTTTCAATGCCTATAATAAGTATAAATTTTTTCAGATTTTTATAACATTGGGGAGTGTTTGCAATTCTTGCCCGAATTTCTCGAATTTAGGCGGAATGTACACCACTCACTTCAACCTCCTTAAATCAGCATAAATGGTAAAAATATATTTGTAAGTCTGACCATCATATCCGGACCACAAATGTCCACAATTTTTTTTAGCAAAAGGGTTCACTTGATCAAGATAAAATTATCAAGAAAATAATGGTAGACCTTTCTGCAGAAGAAATGTAGAAGAGACGGATGATACGTTTCGATGATCTGTGAAAGAAGTACATCAAAATACAACGAAATATGCCAAAGGAAACAAAAACAGATTTATGTTGGGAGTATGTTGAGAGCCGGCCATCACACGTGGATGAAGTTGGTCAAAGATTAAATTCCGAACGACCGTGTACGAAACGGCTAGATGTTTGTTCCCGCCGTTCCGGAACAGAGGGTTGAAGGGACATAAAGATATCTGTCCGACGAGTCGTAAAGATTCGAAAAGCATCCTTCGCGACACGCGTAGAGTCGAAGCAACGGGGGATGCGTGAGCGCCCCGACTTCCCGGGGAGTAAGCCGCTCTGCCCGACACTTGGATCTACTCCACTTTTCCCAAACATTCGCATGCATGGGCTCGTGGGTTAACGCAACGTTTTATAGCGATATCAAAAACGTCTGTCCCTTTTGCTCTCTCGGGTAGGGTGGACGAAGAGAGGATGGAGGAAGACGATGAAGCGACCGAGACGGAAGGAGGAAACTGAAAGGTGAACTTGCGTGGGGTAGCGACGAGAAAGGGCGTGCGAATTCCCGGGGGCTGTGGACACACCTCGAGCTCCCCTGATATACGCGATCGTAAAACCATGATATTGTACCACATGTATCGCTCCGATGTCTCCATTAGAGACTCCCTTATGCCGTTACAGACTGCCGTAACATATTCGGTAGAATTTCGTCTTTCATTCGAATTGTCATCGATGCTTGGTTTTGTGGATAACTTGCTCGATGTCCTAACGGGATTGAAGAGATCCATGCAAGACTGGATATCCAGCAAGATATCCAGCGAGACATCCAGCAAGATATCCAGCGAGACATCCAGCAAGATATCCAGCAAGATATCCAGCGAGACATCCAGTGGGACATCCAGCAAGATATCCAGTGGGACATCCAGCAAGATATCCAGCAAAATATCCAGCGGGACATCCAGTGAGATATCCAGCGAACAATCCAGAGGGATATCCAGAGGGACATCCAGAGTAACATCCAGAGAGACATCCAGAGAGACATCCAGAGAGACATCCAGAGAGACATCCAGAGGGACATCCAGAGAGAACCGGCAGGGTAAACATTCCCCGTGTTTTCATAGAAGACCTCCCGGATCAATTTCAACCGATTCATCGTATAACCCTTTACCAGCGAAGTCTCCGTACCGTTGATAAAAACTATGATTCTTTTCTTCACGTACGTCAATGGACCGTGCTTAAGAGTTGCTAGGATCCATTCCGGAAGTGAACACGACCGGGATTTAAATTCGCCCTGTAAATCCAAGGGAGGATGATCTTCGCGCTTGAGAAACGAGCGAACCCGGTCGGTTCTCTGCGTACACCGAGCCGAGGGGTTATCCGTCCCGACCCCTTTCCCGTCGGCGCTTTTAACACACTTGCGTGTGTACACACAGCCCCGAGTGTGCAGTAGACCACCTTATTATTGTAGTTATACGAAAACGATCTATCGGGCGAGGCGCGGTGCCGGCTTTCAAGCCTTGCCGTTCCTTTTATCGGTTGTATTTCATGCGTGGACCGATGCCGCTCTCTGCGGCCGTGGGGCGCGCCCCGTCCCGGGCATTCATATGCTAAAATCGTTTCCACAGGATTTCGCCCGGAGGGTTCCCTCGTTACGTGACCTGAAGGTGTTCAAACACGAACACCGTGACACAACTCCTTTCCTCGCCCCGGCAGCCTCCCTTGGCCGAAATGCCTTCGCCGATCTTTGAACCACCCGAACTTGAGCACCGCTGCAACACTCGCGGAACCCGAGGACTTATGCCGAGGATAAAAATTCAATCCCACCACCGTTAAAAATAATAACGCGGCGCTATGGGGCCTCCGACGCTGGAAGGAAGATCCCACAAGAGTCCGCCGTGAGCCGTGATCCCGGCTCGGATACATCAACCTACCTGCCCGTTGATGCCCCTAGCTGTCCATCCGACTCTCTCAGCCTCCGCCGGCATATCCTCCTCATCCGCGGAGGCTCTATACCTTCTGGCTGGGAAAAATTGATATTACCGAATAGCATCTGGATGGTTCGTTTAGGGAGGTGACTCATTATTAGCGTGTGGGTATACCAGTTGTGAAAATAGTTATGGGTTGGTAATGCATTATCCATTTTTCACAAAATGGTTCATCTCCGTAATCCTTAAAAAAATATATATCTATTGATATATCAATATATTAAACCTTTAGTCACACGACCCAAAAACGTACCGAAACGGGGCTAATAAATCCGGAGTGGGGTGCGACGCGTTCCTATGGTAACGAATATAAATGATTCATATATTTATATATATTATTTAATATATTCCAATAGTTAACCCCTCTCATCTATTTTTTGCCTCCGTTGGCATATCCTCCTCATCCGCGGAGGCCTTATATCTTCTCACTGGGAAAAATTGATATTACCGAATAGCATCTGGATGGTTCGATTAGGGATGTCTCATTATTAGCGTGTCCGTATACCAGTTGTGAAAATAGTTATGGATCGGTAATGCATTATCTATATTTGGAAAAATGTATCATCTCCGTAATCCTTAAAAAAAATCTATTAATACATCAATATATTAATCCTCTAGTCACACGAACCAAAAACGTACCGAAACGGGAAACAGCTGTGAATATGTATTATTAATATAGCTATATATCATTTAATATATTCCAATATTTAAAATCTTCGTATCTATTTTTTCCAGTCTTTCTCCGTTTTCATTAGTCTCTCATGCAATTTCTCCTAAAATCCGCTGCCTCCAATTTCTATCAACATTTTATTTATTCTTCACGAATCGAGTTCTCGTCGTGGCAAACGAGAGTTCGGCACTCAGGCTCCGTGCGTTTGCTCAGCGCGGTAAAAAAAAAGAAAAAAAAATGAATCGACTCAAGTATGAGGTGTGTGTGTGTCGATGTATCGCGTGCGGAGTGGCGCGTGTACGTGGCAAAAAGGTTTGCGCGCACGTATGACGTAGCTCTCGCGTTGGTCTTGCACTAAATTATCGTTCGTGTACCGGCGCGGTACGGTGCCAAAATGTTTACAGCCTTACGGCGTACCGTACGGGCGAAAGGGTGAAAAGGGATTTTGCGTGAGCTCGATGGAGAGGCGCGTACCGAGAGAAGGACCGAGCCGGTGGAAGCCTCCTTCGAGGAGGCTCCTCCCGTCGCTCCGTTAGTTATGGCTCTGCTAAGAAGTGGCCGCCTTCCCCGAAGAGAGATCCTCGCGAGTCCGTGAGGCGAACGGGAGAGTGCCCGGACTCCTCTTCTTCATCTTCGCCCGCGCCCGGTTCCCATGTCGAGATTCCTTTAGCCCCCTCGACGCCTCATAGTTTTCCCATACATCATCTCTTCTCCCGTTGTTCTTATTCTTCTCTCACCGGGAACACTTTACTACCCCGTCATTCGATTTGTCACGAGGAATGCGTCAATCTAACGCGGCGCGGAGACTCGCGTCTTCATTTTTTTTTTTACCGAGCGTCGCTCCGGCGTCTCACGCTCGAGTTCCCTACACAGTAATAAAAAGGTTTGTACACTTAACAAAAATTTGTCGACCGAAAAGGTCCAGCATTTTTTCTCGTTTTCTTAAATTTAGATTTTTTTCGTTAAAAATGTTTTTGTTTTAATTGTAAAATTGATAATAAAGAAATACATTTTTTTACTATCAATTTCACAATTGAAACAAAAATATGACACCTGTATTTTTAACGGACAGATTGTAAATTTACATTTTTACCGTTTACAGACAGCATATTTTTAACAATTTTACATTACTTTCATTACAATAACAATCGTTTTATTTAATTATTTATTTATATTTACACATTACTCTGCACCGAAAAAAAAACATATCAATGACTCAAGTAAAATTCGCTTGCGGGCTGCAAAGAAAAAACATTGTTTTTTCAAATCTACTTTCAATTCTTACAGTTCCATATGGGATTGAAATGATAACCAAGAAAAATCATTTATTTGACGGCCACCCTTTATTTTTTTTAAGTAAAATAGTTATTTGCATTAAATAAATATTTATGTAAGTGAAATAAATATTTTACTTAAACCAAATAAATGGTGGTCGTCAAATAAAATTTTTTTTCTGGGTGTGTCACGTTGACCGTCTTACGGTCGTTGTCTTAATACCATATGGAATTGTAAGAATTTAAAGTAGAATTGAAATAACAAAAATTCTTTTGCAGTCCGCGAACGATTTTTTGTTCAGCGTGCGTATAGAGTAAAAAAATTGTGCGTTTTTTGGTATCCGGGAATTCGTAGCGAGTTAAACAGTATCGAAATTCGTTGGAGAATTGGCGATAAAGTTTGCGGCGGGGCGTGCGAGCATTGACTCAGGACGACGAGACTCTCCTTTGGTTCGCACGCCGCGACGACTTCTTCTTGGGCGGAGTCGCTCCTTTCTCCCAGGAGGAATACAAGAAGAGAAAGACGGAACTGTAAAACACACGAATAAGAAGAAGAAGAGGAGGAGGCAGAGTCTGTGACTAATATCGTTTTACTCGGAAGATGAAGGCGATGCGCTTCGCGCAGGAGTTTAAATAAAAGAGCGATAGATGGGAGACTCTCGCGAGAGATCTTCGAAAGGGCTCGAGACATCGGGCATCGAGAGGTCTGCCCGCCCAACCGACCTCGCGACCTCTCCTCGGCTGTGCTTAACCGCGAGGAAAAAAGGCGCCGACGCGCCACTAAACAGGCGCCATGTGTGTAACCGCGAGGTTACATCGTCGTACCTATAAATCTCTGCGCGAACGTGAATAAATAAATATAGATATATATTTCTACATATGAACAAAAAAATCCTTGGAAGGATCGAAGAAAAAAAAAAAAATTAAAATATTCCTCGAGAATGAATTTTGGAGCATATAGATTAAATTTCTTCTTCATCAGTACGAAGAAAAGAAAAAAAGGGAAATATGAAAATATTCCTCAAGAACGAATTTTCTAGTATATCGATTGAATTTCTTTTTTATCAGTACGAGGAAAAGAAAAAAGAGAAGTATGAAAATATTCCTCAAGAATGGATTTTGGAGTATATCGATTAAATTTCTTTTTTGTCGGTACAAAGAAAAGAAAGAAGCAGAGAAATTATGAAAATATTCCTCAAGCATGAATTTTGGAGCATACCAATTAAATTTTTTTTTATCAGTACGAAGAAGAGGACGAAAAAGAGAAATTATGAAAATATTTCTCAAGAATGAATTTTGGAGTATATCGATTAAATTTCTTTTTTATCGGTACGAAGAAAAGGAAAAAAAGAGAAATTATGAAGATATTCCTCAAGAACGAATTTTGGAGGATACCGATTAATTTTTTTTCATCTGTACGCGTAAATGAGATAAATTAAAAAAGCTCGGGGGTTCCGATGGAACGTAGAGTTGACGGTCAGGTGGTCCCTCGGAGGCGCCAAACCTTCGGGGCATCCGTTTTTTTATAACGCGAGTATCCTCATTATCCGGGCGTAACGGGCGCGTTTTCGAGAATTTTATATATAGTAATTAGGTCCGATATTCGCGGGGCCCACCCGGCCTATACACACGAGAACCGACGGCGTAAATGCTCTATCTCGATCTTCTCTACACTCCGCTCAAACGTCTCTATTATATCACGGATTAAGTTCCGGTAATCACAACGTCCGTGAAATCCTGTTCGGCCGATCTTCCACGTCGATTTAACTTGTGGCAAAAATAATGATCATTTTTGCTGCCGAGAGAGTCTCGGGCGTCGAGGAAAAGACGAGGACCGCGGCGTCCCCACGGAATATAAACCCTCAGCCTTTTAACGTCCATCGTACCATATTTGCCACATTGATCCCAAACAGCATTTTCAAAAGTACATAAAAATCTTCATTTTCAATTTAAAAATCTCGAAAAAATGTTACCAATAGCGTCATGCCACCAATGCATCGTAAGAATTTTTTTTTAACATAAATTCATCAGGAATTTTCAAATTCTGGGTCTAAAAATTGTGTGAAATTTTTCACTGATTTTAATTAAAAAACATAAAGAGAAGTTGAGAAAAGTTTTTTTATTTTTATTGCAACGGGTGAACCGTCTTCGTATATACATGTATATTTTGTTCACAGAGACAAATTATTGGCAGTACACACAGTTAAAAATAATTTCGTAAAATTGGAATACGATGTGTCGTAAAAATAATGTTGTTAAATAAGTCGCAAACCCGTTTGTACCTTTATTTGTAAAACTAGAAAATTAACAAATAAAAAATTATGGACGTTGGTGGCCAATAACTTGTTGTAAAAAGTACAAACTTTTTTTACTGTGTAGGTAAAAAAAAAAGATCCCAGTAAAGACTTTCCATTTTTTAATCATACGTATGTACGAGCTGTCGAAGTGGTATTTTTGACCTTCGAAATCGACGTGCGTATGCATTGCTGTCGCGGATAACGGGCGCATCGGCGTGCCTGCGTACGGTACGCGAGTCGGCAGCAGCAGAAGCACAGGCAGCGTGCAAGTGGTCGCGAGAGGAACGTAATATCGCTCGCTATCGCCGGCAAACCCTCCGGGGCATGCGGCATCCATATTCGGAAACACTCAATCAACGTTAAATCATTGGGCGCAGCTCGATAATACGAGTGGCTACGTATCTCGCGAACCGTACGTACGTACCGTCCGTACGGTCAAACCGAGTCCTCGGGGTGCGATAATTCTGAGTGCACTTGGCACGTACCTCGCACGCCAAAGCTATATGGCCATTCCCTCACTCCATTCCACCTCTCGTCTCATCCGATAATTAAATTCCACTGAAAATTCAACCGGACCCGAACGGAAAAGCTTTTCCTAAACCATTCGCGATCCCTCTCACTAAAGCCGACCGCCCGAAACTGTAAACCCAACAGGACTGTAAATACCAAAAAAGCATACGCCAAAAACCCCCTAAAAAAAGAAAAAAGGGCGATGCCCCCCCCCCAAATAACCGAAAAAAACTCAGTCCGCTACGTTCCCAGCAAGCCATCACAATTCATAAAAATAATTTATTAAATTAAATTTATAAAACTTGAAAAAATACGACCCCCCCCCCCCTAAAAAAGGGAAGGCAATCTCGCCCCCCAAAATGATCGAAAAAACTGAAACGAAACCTCTGTGGGCATTTTTTAAAATCATTAAGGAAATACATCATAGATCGCCGTTTCTTGATGATGGTGGGTGATGGGTGGCATATTGGTGGTATCGGACACGGATCCGTTTTCCCCCACTCTTCCCTGAACCTTTCCTACAGCACGGAAGAAAGTAAAATTTCAAAAATCAGCCGATTTCTCAATGACTTTCTCTGCAAGGATATTCTCACCCCAGTAGAAAATTTCGAGCGTTACATTGGGCGGTGATACGGTCCTGATAATGCCGGATCAGGGCCCGATGTAATGCTGGCAATTTTCTACTCGGGTAGCTAAAACAAGAAGAGGAGAAAGTGCTCGAAGATAAAACAATATTTTCACGGAGCAGATATTACGTTATTCGTTCGAGGAGTGAGTTAAAGCTCGGGGGATGCAAACCTGGCACGTAACCCAGCGGCGTTCATCGACCCTGATGCCGGAGCTCGCCCCCGACGAACTTGGGGACTTGGATTTCGCACACGGTAACAAAAGATAGACGGTAGCGACGAAACTCGTTCGCGAAACCACTCCCCCTCTCCGGGGTTTCCCCACCGAATATCGAGTGAATCCGCCTACCGCCACTGTTTCTCACCCATAGAGAATCGCCAGACCAGAAACAATTGAACCATCATCGCTATCTTCCGTGGCCAGCATCGGGGCTACAGCAGCCCAGTTCCAACTAGCTCTGTACGGTTAAATACGGTTCCATCTGTAAGTTTCAGTATTTTTCAGAACATTTAAATTAATTAAAAAATAAAAATAAAAAATAAATAGATAACTCCTTCTATTCCGGAAAAGCGAACTCAAGATTTATTCTCGCAAATAATTCATAGGAAAATTCAAAATAATATTAGAACGCAGTAATTATTTTTAGCAGTTCGCGCTTTCGCCACAAGAACTCATATCATTTTTCATTACAAATTAATCGCCCAGTTGATTTCCATACACCAGAGCTTTACAACTTGAAAAAAATAAAATAACGTTCGTCCACTCACACGCATGCAATGCACTCTTTTCCCATTACAATTCCTTTCGTTCTTTCCGGTCGTCAAAATTTGCTTCCTGATCAGACAAGGCTTAGATGTCAAAATAAAACGGGGTACTTATCTCAACAAATTTTCGCGTTCGGGTCCCAATCACAACGGGATGGCTGCTTTCTCCCTGGGGTAGGAAATCTTCAACCGAAGTCTTTTCGTCTCTCGGCTGGCCAAAACCGAGAGGACTAGCGAAACTTGCCGGACCACCTTGGACGAAATTCACGACGCTCCAATTTACACGCCCGTGTTGATAGCGAGCTATGTCGTTCGGCGATCCCAGGGAGAAAGAGGACATTTATTGTTTTCTCGCCGTGAGGCACCCTCTCTATCCCTTCCACTCGGGACTTAAGGGAGACCGGGGACAAACGTAACACGGGTCAATTGTAACAAGCGGCTGCGCATGATAGGACGCATCGGATGCATGTCTTAGCCGGGTAAAACAGCTTAGACGGCTAATACATTTTTTATTTTTTAAATTTAAATTTACATTTTTCTGTGATAATGCACCCCGGTTCTAGTTCTTAATAGAGGTCGGCGAAGGATTTCATTGGTACAGGAGGATGTTACAAATGACCCCACTACCCGGTACAACTGACCCCACCGCGGCCCAAATTCTTACCGAATTTTGTTTGTGTTTAAAGGGGCGGTGTTCGCAATTCCGTGCTACTTTCCGTGAAAATAAAAAAGGATTTTTGTTACTTTTGTCCCCGGTCTCCCCTATTCTACGTCATAACTACGCGCCTCGAATTCGCGTCTAAATTTCGAGTGCAGTTTTCGACGGTTTTCGCACGTGAATCTTAGAAATCCTTCCGACCGAGCCTGCGCATCGCCGTATCTCGCGACCAAACTCACGAAACACACGTGGCCGACCAGCCCGGTATATTTGCCTCGATAAAAAAGAAAAAAAGAAAACTCATATTTGTTTACACGAACCCCGAGGTATAATCCAACGATCAAAGACCCTTCAGCCCTTTCCCCAGGCCTTCCCGGCTGCGAATTGAAAAAAAGGAGTGGTAAAAAAAACTCCCCGGAGCCTCAGCCGTACGTGCTTAAGACCCTCGCAGACGAATATTCACGAGGTCTGCACGATGTGCCGCACTCACTTTCGTTGCCGTAGGAATAACTAAAGGGGTGAACGTTTCCGTCTGGACGATCCCCAAATAGAATCCCCCAACCCCCGGTGACAGAGCGCCCTTTGCTATGTCGCTTTGCCCCGCTGTCGCGCGGTATTGCTGGAGTACGTCTCCCTACACCTACGAACTCTCAGCTCAAACGTCTCCTCCGTCCTCCGCGCCTGCACGCGAGACGACCAAATATTTTCAAAAAGCTTGTCCATCAAGCCCTCCCTTACGAACAGCCCGTCTCGTTTGCACTGGCACTCGGTATACTTCGCCCCCATCCACGTGGAACTTGTAACAGTATGTAAGTGTGTATTGGCTGCTGCTACCGGCTTGTCAGCGAGCGCGACCGGCGGCGGCTAAACACCCCTTGCGCTAACCCTCCGGTGAATCGATACACCTGGCCTTCTCTCACCTACTTTGCTCCGTCTCCCTTTTGCCAATCTACTTATAACCTTCGCGCTGCTGACAAATTCTAGGTATAGAGGCGCGAGACGGCTCCGAGAGAGAGTCAGTAGTGCAAGCGGCCAGAGCGAAGCTCCGCGGACGTTATAATTTCGCCTTTCCCCATCGCGCTCGGCCCGATCTTCCAGCAGGATTCCCGATGAGCTGGCCAGCAAAGCTCCGCTGATGGGAACGGGGAACGCGAGAGAGTGTGAGGCGCGCGGAACGTGTGTTACGGCGCGTGGCGAAGGGCCCCAGGCCCGGCGCAAAACCTCGCGTGCCACAAATTGCTTTGGCTCGCAGTGCTCGCAGTTACGTTCTCCACCTATACCTACTACAGTGTATAGAGAGCGAGCGAACGGTATGTACAGGCACAAAGCCACCACCGACGTAAGAGAGCCGTTCGCACACACTCACTTATTTACTCGGTTACTCCTTCCTCCTCCGTCGCCCCCCCTTGCTCTCCGGCTTCCTCACCCGAACGCCATGCACGCCGTTCCTTGGTACCGTACTTTATACCACCGAGCGCACGCCGCATTACACTCGGCCTCGCGCCAGCGAGTTTCATTCCCGTGGATTTATCGTCCGGTAGCTTCCCGAGAGTCTCGGGTCTCTTTGACTATTCCGTAGTCCCGAGGACGGTCTTGGGCTGCGAGAACCCCGAGGGATTATCTTGCTCTCTGGCCTACTCGAGGCTGCATGGAATAGCCCAGAAAGAGCCTCTTCTTGCACTGAGAAAAAGGATGGTATTTCCTCCTATACACTGAGAAAAAAAATTTGGTTGGATTAACCAAAAGTCGCGGTGACATGCGTTCAAAGCTGTCACTTGTTCGGTACAAATAAAGCGTTATTTTGTTAAAGGATTATTTGCTTCAATTTATTAAAAATTTGTTGATTGAAACAAACATATTTGTTGTGCCAACAAAATACACCTTTGAACGTATGTCACCGCGCATTTGTTTAATCCAACCATTTATTTTTCTCTGTGTAGCGAATAGTTTCCAAGGGGAATGTCTATATAGATACTTTCTGATAGTATATATTTAATTGATTAAGGTAGTACAGGCGCAATGACTAGCGCAATGACAATAAAAGTGAATTACAAACAATTCTCGATCAGATAAAAATCTGAAAAAAATCAAGTATATGGAAGATGCTGATAAGATTGTTCGTCCATACTAATGATCCCAAAATGTTATTCGTGTCCTTAAGGTTAAATTGTTAAAATTTATTTTAAATCGTAATTTTCAAGTATCAGATAAAATTCTTGCACAATTTTTTTTTTCAGTAATTTGTTATGAACATTCTGAAATTATTATTATGCATAAACAATCTTTTCAGCACCTTTTATATGCTAGAATTTTTTAAAATTTTTTTCTCATCGAGAAGTGTTTGTAATCTTTGTCTTTTTTTCTCTCGAACTTAGGCGGCGTCAGTCATTGTGCTAGTACTACCATAAACTATAATTATGGTTGCAATCATGATGTTTTGTCATTGTTGTAACTATAAAGTGTAAACGTTCCGCCTGGAAAATATTTTTTTATGGTAAAAAAACAGTCTTGTTACTTTTACTATGTAATTTTTTGTCAGTGTGACAAGAAACGTCGTCAGGAGAGGGTCGGGGTTTAGATTCTGTACTTCGGTATTTCTTTGAAGAGAAAAGGAAAAAACGAGGAAAACTCTCTTATGATGAAACGTCACCAGTCTGGCCCCGTGTCGCTAAATTAGGGAATTTAGGTGGATACTGGGAGGTTGCTTGGCCGACTCCGATTCTCTTTTCGTGCTTCTAACCGGGTTTCTCCGATCTTTCGTCTCTCCCCTTTTTTCCCCTATTTCTTTTTCTTGCTTTTTCTTCCTTGACGCTCATTACAAAGTCGAGGCTGCCAGAAGGCTATTAGAGAGCCCCGGCGTCGCTGGAAAGTCAAACGGATAAACGAGCGTCGAGAAGGGCGGTTTGTGCAACCGGACGGCTACCGGAACCGCCTCTGCATGCAAGCGCGCGACCGCCCTGCCTGCCGCCGGTGCTGACGCGATTTTTCACTCGGTTCAAGCAAGCATCAACTTGTTCAATGCAGAAGCGGCCCAAAGCGGGAACAGCCAGTGGCTAGGGCATAAATTCGTTGCGTCGAAGCTTGTTAGTCTGGTAATGGGCACTTCTGGCTTTAGGGAGTTGGCCCGAGAGATCCCGGTGGACCCTACCTTACCCGGTACCTTACGACTTTTCGACCTCGGAGGTTCGCCCGAGAGGCCACGATTGTTTGGCGAATTTTCGTTTGGCGTTTTTCTTTTTTTATCTCGTTCACTCATTTTATACCCAAGAGACGAACTCGCATTTCAGCTTCCGCTACTGGGAGGTCGACCAAACTTCTCGTTTTTTTTCCCACGCCCTCCTACACAGAAAAAAAAGTATCATTGAATCAAGTAAAATTTGCTTGTGGGCTGCCAATGAAGTAAAAACGTTGTTTCTCTCATTTGTTTCTCTCATTTGACTCATTGTCACCTTTACAGTCTTGCTGTCGTTGTTTCAATATCGTATGGAATTGTAAGAATTGAAAGTAGAATTGAAACAAAAATTTTTTTCTTCGGCAGCCCGCAAGCAAATTTTTTTTTCAGTGTAAAAGAAGTCTTCGGTTGACCGATTTATTGCGAATGCTTCAATAGGATTTACTCACTGAGCATCGGCGTGATGCGTTTGATGAATCATTTATCGCGTAGACGATGGATTCGGATGATAGTGAAGGTACACCGAGTGCAAGTAACGAGTCGATTGGATTCGCCTTAGAGGGATTTCGACACGCAGCTGAGCAAACCGGGTGAAGGGGAGATCCCGGACTCCGGTCGAGTTACTTTATCGTATTGTCGTCGCGCACCGACGGTGGTTTCCGGTTAATCAGCTTACGCCGTGCGAAATCGCTTCCACCTTCTTTATGTTCGCAAACGCGCCAACGGCTGAACGAGATTGAGAGAGATGGGACACTTCATCCTGAGCCGATTGTGTACACACTCTTCCACTCTCGTTGGGTCCCCCGTCGACGATCGCGACAATGACCGTGTTTGTCAGGGGATCAGGCATTAATGGAAGCTTCGTTGGATCTTTGCTGGAAGCTTCCTCCGCTCGTCCGATCTCCCAACCCTTTTCGTCGGGCATTTTTCGGCTGTCCGGTCGCACACGCGCGTCGGTGTATTAAAAATGAGATCTGTTGGATCAGCGTAGTTTTCATCGCGTGCGACCCCGGTTATTCTATTCTTGTCGTAACCGGATTTGGGATAAATGACACAATGGAGTCCGGAAATACCGACGACCCGCGTTGGAATTTAGACGTTGATCCTGCAAACAACTCGCGGTTTTGTTGGACCTTTTTGCGCAGAATGAACGATAAACATACCGTCTTTGGGCCGCGCAATGCACCGATGCCTCTTTCGAATAGTCACTTTAGTGCTGCTCTATTGAACCACCCGCTCTTTTCTCGCCACGGAATTCTCAAAATTGACCACTATGACATTTCCTTGGCTGTCTGGTACGAAAAGAAGCTTTAACTCTTTCCCAACCGTATTTCGATAAAACAAATCATGAATAGTTACAAACGTGTGACGTTAATGCAGCTATTATTAATGTTTGCAAAAGATAACACATTGTGTAGTGGTTTTTAGTCAATGGCAAGTTAACGTCGTAGTAAATAAGTTCTGACGTCCCGCGTCGCGATGCACCGATGCATTGTTTGAATAGTCACGTTAATGGTGCTCTATTGAGCCATCAGTTCTTTTTTCGCTGCGGAATTCAAAAAATTGACCGCCAAGTACTCTCCTTACCTGTTTGATACAAAAAGGAGTTTTAACTCTTTCTCAACGGTATTTCGATAAAACGAAACTTCAATAGTTACAAACATTGCGGGGTCAACGTAACTATCATTCATCACTGCAAAGAAGAACAAATCTTACAGCGGTCTTTGGTCAACGGCAAATGAACGTCTGAGTAAATAAATTCCGACGTCCCGCGTCCGAACTTAGAGGTTGATCCTACAAATAGCTCACGGTCTTGTTGGGCCTTTTGGTAGCGCAGCATGGACGACAAACGTTCCGCCTTTGAGCAGCGCGCGATGCCCCGACGCCTCATTTGAATAGTCATTTTTGTGTTGCTCTATTGAGTCATCAGCTCTTTTATCGCTATGGAATTCAAAAAATTGACCACGAAGACGTTTCCTTGCCCATTTGGTACGAAAAGGACCTTTAACTCTTTCTGAACTGCATTTCCATAACACAAATCTTGAATAGTTACAAACTTTGGGACGCCAACGTAACTATTATTAATCACTGTAAAAAAGAAACGCATCTTGCAGAGGATTTTAGACAATGGCAAGTTAACTTCCGAGTAAATAGCCGAGAAGATCGTCAATTGATTGCTTTCTAGACGTTTCCTTGCCTGTTTGGAACGAAAAGGAGCTTTAACTCTTTCTCTACCGTACTTCGATAACACAAATCTTGAACAGTTACAAACTTTGGGACATCAACGTAACGATTATTAATCACTGCAAAAAAGAAACGCATCTTGCAGGGGATTTTGGACAATGGCAAGTTAACTTCCGAGCAGATAGCCGAGAAGATCGTCAATTGATTGCTTCCTGCAGTCCAGAGGCGACCACCCTTAACACCGTCGTCCAGAAACTTCCCGAAACAAATCGGTTGACCGAAGATCCTAAATACACCGCAAAACTTCACCAACAAATTTCGGTTGCCCGCGAGGTTATCGATACGAGCGCCGACACGAAACCCTGAATTACTGCGCGACACGAACTCGCGAACTCGCTGGCTCAATGACTCGGAAAATTTACAACCTGTTTACCGTTTCGTAGCGAAGTACGTGTGAGGTAACGAGGGAGACTGACACGGCGAAGAAAAAAAAGAAATGAAAATTTGTGGTCGGTGCTTCGATTTTGGCAGCGTCGAGTGAAGCCCTCGGAAGCGACAGCGACGAGGAATCCGCAGCGCGAAGGAGCCCTCCCTTCACCCCCGGCGAGACGAACTCTCGGTGGTCATCGACTCGTCTTTACGAGTATTCGCGCAGCCCCGGCCGCGGCTCATTTGCATTTTTATATTTATCGCGAATCGAATTTATATTTATCGCTGTGCACTTGGGACGAGACGCGCCAACGTCGACGTTTCTGCAGGTACGCGCTACAAACACAAATACACAAGCGTGCATAATATATACAGCCGCGGAGCTCGAAGAGCTCGGTGGGTATTATCGCGGACAAAAATCCCGTTCAGTGACTCCTCTTCAGCGCGGAATCCTCGTCCCGTCTCGTGGGCGGTTGAATTCGTGGATGGCACACGGCCGGAGAGTCCGAAGATACGGTGGGAAAATCTGCGGAATCGCGAGAGATGATTCCCCGCCGGTTGAAGTTAATGTCGACGATAAGTAGGACCGAGGGGAACGAGGAGGAGGAAGCGAATGAGCCAAAAAAAAGTATCTCGGACATAATAATGAAAACGATTGGCGACGTCGAAGCTCCAGACTCGACGACGACGCCGCGAGCCACGACGAGAATCGCGCGGTTGGCGAAAAAAAACCCTAGCCTAAACCCCACCCAAGAGTCACCAATAATTCGAACAACTTTCCCCGACCCGCGACCCGAGAAAAGGAGTACAGAGTCACCGATGAACTCTCCTTACCCGCGGAGCGGAGTGGCCGAGGAGCCCCGAGACAAACACAGGTATTACTCACAGCAGCGACACGCCACCGGATAGCCAACCCAGGGGTTGGTTGTTCTGCCCGGTCGTCTGCTTCGTTCGTGTCGCGAGGTCCCTGCACCCGGCCCGGCCCCGCCGATCGATAATCGATGGAAAGACAAAAAGTCGGAATTTGTTTACAGTTTAGTAACCCAAATCAGAGCGGTGGGCCGAGGGGACGGCGGAGCTGGGTGTGTTACCACCTCGGGACGTCCACCTCGTAGTCCCTACAAGCGACGGCAACAACCCCGTGTTGTCCGTGTGGAAACTTCGTGCGATCGGTGGTGGTGCCCGGTGTGGATGGAACGCCAACCGATGCCCCGGTGGCGTCTCTTCGAAATCACCTTCGTGACCCCGTACTTCCCTCCCAGCGACCAACACCACCCGACAGCCGTAGTCGGTGTACCAAGACCGACCCCTCCACCTCTCCGGTCCGACACGAAACCATCCACCGTTCGCGTTCGCCGGTTGTACCAATACCATCCGACGGACTCTCGCCATGATCGCGGAGGGTTCGACCCCGGCGCACACTCGACCAGCGTTCTCCAACGAACTCACCCTCCCCGCAACCCCCCTCACCCAGCGGAGAGTTCAGCCAGTTCTCGATATCCCAGCCGCACTCTATTTTTCCTCGCTGCCGCCGATTCGGTCAGACGAGTTTGCCGAACTACTTTGCCCTCTCGCCTTTCCGTACCGAGTCCCTTCCCTCCACCCCGGCCTCCCCTCTCTCACTGTCTCTCGAATGCATTTGTCAAAGGGTGAAACAAATTGGCAGACGGCTCACAAATACCCGACTCTCCATCCTGCACCGTCCTCTCCCAACTCCGCCCGGATGCTCTACGGCTGGATATGCGCTATGTGAAGTCTCATACTTTGGGCACGATGTGTGTACGCTTCCAGCCGCGCACACTCGGACGCAACATGCGAAACCCACCCAGTAACGTAAACTGCCTTTGACTAATGTGTTGTTCATCCTCGACACGGCTCATGTACTCCACATTCGACGAATTTTATAACTCCGGCCACCGCAACCGGCAGCGCGCTTCCATCCCTACCGTGCATTCGCGGTTTCTCGTCGGGTTTCAGTTGTGTACACGCGATATACACCGATGCATCGGTGACTTGATGGAGAGGGACGGGTTTTATCCGTGGATTGCTTTTTCGTTCGCGACACCGAGGTAAGCAACGACGCTCGATAAATGTGCCGACAAACCGCCCGCAGCAACACTGTTATTGCCCAGGCTAGGGATGAAAGTAGTACACATACCTCTCGGACTTTTGCTGGCGAATCCATATCTCCGACTTTCTGTAACCTCCCCTCTTACGAGGTCGAATCCCCCCCACCCCCTCCTACCCACTCCCCTGCCATCATGCCAGGGTGTATGAGTTATCGCTCTGGAAAAGGGATTATTGTTGTTACCGTTGTGAACGAAACCGCCCACGTTCAGAGCTCCTTTTCATGTATCCGCTGTTCCGTCGCTACCGATAGAACCGCCTCGGGATTCGCACTCGGCGCTACTTCGATAAATCAAAATTGGAAATGAGAATGAATTAATTTTCGGGATTTATTTAACTTGCAGATTTTACGAGAGACGCTTATAGCCTCTCCGCGCTTCCACGTCGTTTGTCAAAGAGGAAATAGATAGCTTTCCGCTGTGGACGAGGGTGAGTTTTTGTTTTCTTTTTGTTTGTTTTATTTTTTGTTTTCTTTGAGTGTTCTCGTGAAACGTTTGTTTTGTTCTGTTTTTTCTGTTGGCGAAATTAATTTGTTCGGAATACATTATTCGCTCGCTGGGCCAGCGGGGATTTTATCAATCGGGGTCGCGATTCCGATAAACGCGTGCCAGAGCGCGATTTTATTGTTTCGATGGGGTTTTCCCATTTTTCATTTTTTTTTCTTTTTTTTTTTTTTACACATTCACGATTCAGGCTTCGAGGCGAAGGTGGGTCGACACTTGTTGCTGCACTCTCGGCAGGTTCGTGCGAACGAGAGCGAGTCTCCCCTCGAAGGTGCGGGAGCGAGCTGCGTTTTTTTTTTTTTTTTTTTTTTTTTTTTTTTTTTTTTTTTTTTTTTTTTTTTTTTTTTTTTTTTTTTTTTTCATTCGAACGATCGAGTCGTTGAGAAATATATTCGGTACGAGGGCATCTCGCCGACGAGCCACCCGGACAGCTTGTGAAAGAAACATGAGTTTGCCCTTTTTTTTTGACGTCCACTTTCGAGAGGACCTTCTGTGTTCCCTGACACTCGAGTGGACTTAGTTAAAATAATATACACCGGTATATGGGATGGGAAGTGTAGGGGAAAACTAAATATTTCCTCGCCTCTCGATATATTGGCCAATTTCGACGATTTCTCGGCACCGCGGCCGCACGTGTGGTCCCTTCGCTTCAAAGGTCCCTCGAAACCCTCCGAGAATTAATCCTCGTGACCTATCATCTTTTTTTTTCTCATCCATACGTTTCATACCGGAACAAACCTCTCGGAGGCTCGAGTGTCAGGGGAGAGTGGACGAATGTCGGCCACCTAAGGGAAAACCTTAATATCTTAGTTACATAGTACAGTTGCGATTTTTAAAATTCTTAAATGGATGCAAACTTTAGGGTCTTGAATAGCGAATACTTGCGTTTTAGGCTATAAAGTTATTGGCAAGTAACTATCAGTGAAAATTGAAGAAAAAAAATTGACCTGGCCTGTTTTACATACTGCACTAAAGGAATAAGAGTTATTCATTTTTATTTTAATTTATTTTTTTTCGTGATGACAACGTATCATTTTCCCAACAAATAGAAGGAGTCAATCTAAAAATGATTTCAGATATCGCTAATCAATCAACGATAACTCCACAAAAATACACAAATAAACACGTTGAGCAAGAACGACCTCAATACGCAGAAAACATTTAATTAACGAAGTGGCCAGTATTATCCCTCCATTTAGTTTAGTTTTTCCCCATAAGAACTTTTCGGCGATGAAATGACTCTGAACCGTTTTCTTTAGACATCTTTTGACATAATTGCTGAATTAATCAAAATCAGTCTGGTCGCTTTTACCCAGTATTCCATCTTCGCCTACTGAATTCGCCTACTCTCCCCTATCATCGATATTTTTTATATAACATTTAGTTATCTTTACTCATTTATTTCTTATTAATTGCTTATTTCGTCCGTGTTTGACTCCAGAAAAATATAAATAAGGACATTGACCAAGACGACCTCAATTCGCGAACCACATATAATTAACCCAGTGGTCGTTATTATCCATCGCCAACTCTGTTTTGTTTTTACCCATAAGAACTTTTCCGGAGCAGCGAAACGATGAAATTGGACTTGCCAGAAACAACTGCTGAATTCTTCGAAATCAGCCACGTCGGTATTACCCACTATTCCACCTGAATTCGCCAACTCCCCCCTATCGTCCATAGAACCTCCACGTATCATATCCACTTTACGTATTTCCTTCTTTTCCATAAAAATAAATTCATCGAAATAGGTAAACTAAAAAAAAAGTAATCGATGCTCCAAAAACGCTCTATTGATTTTCTCTCGTCCCAACGACTCTCACGATGAATGGAATATATTCAGGAGTGAGATATTTTGGCACAGATTCGCGAAAATGTAGGAGGGGTGTGGGCGCGAAGAGGGGCGGTAGGGGGGGGGGGGTTGCGGAGGTGGGCTTTTTGGTGAGAGCTCGCTCGCGGGGTCTTCGCGCTCATTCTCATGCCGCGTGTACGTGTGAATATCCCCGTTCACCCCGTTCGCGATCCGTACGGCGAGTATCCCGGCCTCACCCGTGCGAAAACTCTCTCGCGGACGCAACCGAGAGGTGTTGGGGATTTTATGACTTATTGACTCTCGTCGGTGTTTACCCCGGGCGCGCGACTGCGGCGCGACGTCCACGCGGCGCCAAGCAGAAATGCGGACATCGCGCCGCAAGCCGGGTGCCCAGCATTATCCCGGGACGCAGATAGAGACGGAGAGTTATGGATATTCAGCAAACTCGCGGGACTGAAAGAGCGTCAACCGCGAGTCGTGCGAATCAATCGCTGTATCTTCCGCCGAGTATATTTCGGGCTAGGGGAGACCGGGGACAAAAGTAACAAAAATCCTTTTTTATTTTTTTACCAACAAACCCGAGAGTCTAACACTTTGGCATCCAATGGTGTACCATTAACCTAGTCTTAGGTATTTAGTTGAAAAATTTCAAGCAGAAAGTAGCACGGAATTGTGAACACCGCTCCTTTAAACACAAACAAAATTCGGTAAGAATTTGGGCCGCGGTGGGGTCAATTGTAACATCCTCCTGTACCAATGAAATCCTTCACCGACCGCTATTAAGAAATAGAACCGGGGTGCATTATCACAGACAAATTTTAATTTAAATTTCAATTTAAAAAATTAAAAAATGTATTAGCCGTCTAAACTGTTTTACCCGGCTAAGACATTTTAGCCGGCCTAACTATACAACCCTACTGTAAATGTTATAGTCTGCAATTGGTTGGTTATAAATCATAAGTGTATCAATTATCGCTGATTGCTTAGAATGTAAGAATAAAATAAATAAAATATATTGGTATTGGTATTGGCGTTGGTAGATGTTAATTATTGCTGGTACAATTGACCCGGATCGACTGTTACAATCGAGCCCACACATGATTATTAGCAAAGTTATTGTGGCATCGGTTTATAACAATCTGAAACGGATCGTCTCACGATCAAAATGTTCTGCAAAAATGTACCCTTCAATTCCTTGTACTTGTTTGCACTAATATTTAGTATTGTTTACATATTTAGCACTTCTGCACTCGCGAATTACATTTTGTTTCGGCGAATTGGTACTTTTGAAAACTCAGCTATGAGGTGATTGCATGGCCATAAGGTGATGTCTATAATGTTGCTCACTTCATATCCGA
>JAPYZD010000401.1:0-36739 GCA_030522725.1 Ichneumoninae sp. B BG-2022a | reverse complement strand
GGTACTCCACTGCTAGCGAATTTTTTAAATCGCTAGCCGCACGAAACTGTAAATTTAATATACTGGACTAAAAGTTATTATGCAAAAACTAGCACATTAGCTTTAATATTTCATTCAACTTTTTGATTGAGTAATAAAAATTAAAGTACTTTCATAGTGAAATTAAAGGAAATTATTAACAATGAAGTATTCGCAATGTTTTTAACACACTGAACATTAATTCTCCATCGCAATTGTACATGAAATTTAATATACCAGTTTTTGCATAAGAACTTCCTGTCCGGTACATTAAGTGTCATGCGAATTTTTTTTGCAGTGTACATTTTGCTCAGTTTTGATAAGGAAAGAACGCTTATCGGAAAAGGTCCGATGGGAGCCTTTTCGGGAATTAATGAATGAATGAAGCGCCGATGAGAACCGATGCGCTGAATTTTCTACACAGGTGCGGGCGTCGGCAATTTCGAACAGTAACTTTCGTCCGGATCTGAACGCTTCTCCGTGAAAGCTTCGGTAGCGTCGAGTTAAATATCCGCCAAGTTTTATGTACGACAGTTCTTTGAAAGCCGGGCGGCGCGAAGCGGAAGCGTCGAAAGCTCCTGCGATCGATAAAGGGTCGCTGGGCTTGGGTTACATAGTCTGCGTTGTAAATACGATCAACATAGATGTATGTGTGTACATACAACATTTGCAGCATATTTATTTATTTAGTTTATGGGATAAACTCTTTTAGTAGTAGCAGTGGATTTATTGACGATATTCCAGATGGAACAATTTTATCACCCGATCGCATCTTAGTATAAAATTGGATAAAATATATTTAATTATTTCATCGAAACATTCTTAATCAACGCACCGATTATTACGATTATTATAAAAACAGAATGGTTTTCTCACGTACTGGTCCCGAATGACGATTACAAAAACGATAGTCGAAATGTAGAGAGCAAAAGCATGGAAACTACGCGGATTAACTGTGCAGCGAACGGTTCCCATGGATACCTCAGTTGCTATAGCACTGACTTAGCTACTCGCGCGACATTATCGAGTTAACAAAACGGAACTAGCGAACCAAGAAGACGGGTTGGTGTCGTCGCTTCGATCAAGTTTTTTGTCGTGTCGACTTTGTTAAATCTTATATCAAAGGCGACAAAAATAAAAAAAAATAATGGGTCGGGTCACCGATCAGCTTACGGAATCGGCGTCGTCGCAGAAACGAGCCTACGAACGACATCGCTTGAGAGTAAGTTTTTTTTTTTACAAATTTCTGTGTGTAAATTTTAAACGCGATATCACATAATTTATTGGGGGCGGATTTAAGAAGTTGTCCCAGCTGGTATTTTTCTCGAGCCATGTACGCGCATGCGCAACTTAACGCCCGTTTAAGTCGTAATTTGCACAATGGAATCGAGTTTAAAAAAATCGACTGTTTCATTCGCGCAATTGAATTTAAGGTGAGAGAAGCTACGCCGACGGTCGACATGGATCCGCCACTATCGCGACCCCACGTCCTTCACGACGCGAAGAAGCTGCAACTCCAGCGCGAACGGCAGGCAATTATAACGAGGGACAACTTCATACTCTTGAAGAATCTTGAGGAGATAATGCATCGTCGTGCCAACAAGGACGGCGTTGGCCTCTCCAAGCAGAAGTCGAAGTGCATCAGAACGCGATGAACATTTTCGTCCCGCGCATGCGCACAACTGAGACTCTGTACGAGAGATATTCTGTTCCCGACGACATTAATCATTAAGTTCTTCGGCTTGAATTTTTCGAACACCTTTTGTAAAAGTAACAGCTGAAAAGAAACGATAAAGAAAATCGTTAAAAAAACCAGCATGGACGGAAATGTGACAGAAACGAACTTCAAGCCGATTATAAGAAAAAAGCTGATGTGTCGATGTTAAATTGGTAAATTCACCTTGAAATGAATTAATGATGATTTTTACATATAAACTTTGTAACAGTTATTATCAATTTCTAAATGCGACAGACATGGACGAATCAAGAACCACTCGGCATTAGTTTCTAATAAGTTTCCGAGGCGATAAAGGTTATCCTGCAAGTTCAAGCCGATTGAAGAAAGAGGCTCGTTTGTTGATATTAAATTGGTAAATCCACCTCAAAATAATGAGTGATGATAATTATTTGAAAAATATCATCCGTGTAACTTTTGCGACAAAAATGGACGAATTAAAAAACACTCTGTATTAGTCTGCAAGGAGTGTCTGTGAGCCCGTAAACGGTTCTCCGGCAACTTCAAGCCGATATAAGAAAGAAGCTGATGTGTCGATATTAAATTGGTAAATTCACATCGAAATGAATTAATGATGATTTTTGCATATCAATTAACTTTATAACAGTTACTATAAATTTTTAAATGCGACAGAAATTAATGAATCAAGAACCACTCGGTATTAGTTTCCAAAAAGTTTCTGATCGAGAAAGGTTATTCTACAACTTCCATATTAAACCATATTAAATTGGTAAATACACCTCAAAATAATGAGTCATGATAATGTTTTAAAAAATATCAACTGTGTAACTTTTACTGTTAGTTAAAGCGCACAAGTGCAATTAGATAGTCGACAGAATGTCCGAAGAGTCGTCGCTACGGTCCGACGAGAGCGACGACGAGGATTCCGTAGATTATTTTAAAGCGGAAAACGATCGGGTCAGAAGTGCAGCCGCGCGTGCGACGACACAGCTTTTGCCCGAGAAGTCTAACGTTCCTCGCGCTTTGACGCAGTCCGATGCTTCGAAGTGTCTGTATGCCCTTGGGAAATGCGATAACGGAACGAGTTACGCTTACTTGGCGATTGACGTTTCTAATAAAAGTCTGACGGATGTGAGCGTGATACAAACGTTCAGGTACAAAAATTATAATTAATTTGCCATTGCCAATAAAAATCCTTACGCCACTTCAAATACGGTCAATTATACTCACCTTTGTGCCGTTACTTTTTCTCCACTGCATCGAAACTAGCGTTACTCGGAAAGACCTAAGCAAGACCTATCGTTTCGTAAAAAAAAAATAGTTTTTTTTCAATTATTTATTTATTTAATTTAATAACGGGCTGGAATCAATTACAAGGACGATGGGAAATCGCCCAATGAGCAATGTGAAGAGATTCATCGCTTACAAATTGCACAAATTTATCACTAGTACATGAGAAAAAAAAATTGCGGTTAATTTAACTCAAATAATAAAAGTGATCCGAATCCACTTACGCCACTTCAAATACGGTCGATTATACTCACCTTAGGGCCGTTATTTTTTCTTCACTGCATCGAAACTAGCGTTACGCGGAAAGACCTAAGTAAAGCCTATCGTCTCGTAAACAAAGAAAAAAAAATCGTTTTTTCAATTATTTATTTATTTAATTTAATAACGGACTGGAACCAATTATAAGGACGATGGGAAATCGCCCAATGAACAATGTGAAGAGACAAATTGCACAAATTCATTACTAGTACCTGAGAACAAAATCGCGATTAATTTAACTAAAATAATAAAAGTGATCCGAATGTTCGGATACGTAAATGACAATTAATTTGCCATTCCAATAAAAACCCTCACGCCACTTGAAACACACCCAGTTATACTTAACTTAGCGCGGTTACTTTTTCATCATCATGTCGAAGCTGACATTACTCGGAAAGAGCTAAGCAAGGCTTGTTGTCTCGAGGAGGAAAAAAAAATCTTTTTTTTTCAAGGTTTCTTCTTCGAGTGAACGTTTCCGGAAACCGATTGAGCCACGAAGCCCTCGGCGTATTGGCCTCGATGCCTTTTCTTCTGATGCTAGAAGCCGACGCCAACGACCTCCTTTCGGCAGACTTCGGACCGATGGCGCATCTCCAGGTCCTCACTTTGAATAAAAACAGCCTGCAAGATGCGTCGAGGATCGCGCATCCCCTCCTCGAATCTCTGGAGCTCGGTTACAATCGCCTCAACTCGATCGACCTTAATCCGTACACATTAAAAAATTTGACGAACCTGCAAATGCGAGGAAACGCGATAACGAAAATTGGCTCGTCGAACTACGCTTGCCTGGAGCGCCTGTATTTGGCGGAGAACGAGATCGAGGACCTCAAAGGCGTCAATAATCTCGTTTCGCTTAAAACGCTGCATCTGCGCGACAATCGCCTCGGAAGCCTCGACGGATTCACACCGAACTGCGCGAGACTGCGGTACTTGAACATCCGGAGGAATTCGATAGCTTTGATGTCGGAAATAAAAAAATTATCTTGCCTACCGGCACTTGAGACGCTCGTTCTGTCAGAAAATCCTGTCGTCACGCGGGACGAGAACGAGGAAGATGAGAGCGACGAAACGGACAACTACAGAGCTACGGTATTAGCTTTGTTGCCAGGACTCAAGCGATTGGACAAACACTCGGTAACCAACGAGGAACGCCGGGAGGCTGAGCACCTGCAACGACAGTGGCGAGCGGAAGGCAATATTGAATGAAATTACACATGGATTAATTTTGATTAGTGACCATGTTTTCCTTGATTCGATATTTGTGTACCGAACGCGGAAAAAAAAACAATTGTCGATGCTTCGAACGAACGGTGGAATACTCGTTGAGCGTCGAAGCGAAACAGTAGCGACATCTATGTGCCGTTTGGGCGAGCAGCGGGTGGTGGGGATTCGGTCTCTGCCTGACACGCAGTAGGTCCGGGTTCGATTCCCACCCAAAGTCCATGGAAACATTTTCTATGTGTTTTTCTGCGTTTGCCCGGTGGTTCGGAACTCAACTTAAAAACTGTAGGTCTAGGCTTTAGCAATGTTCATAGGGAAGACCGGGGCAAAATGGCACAGCGGGGCAAAACGGGACAGCTTGGGCAAAACTCAATTTTCCAATGATCTTTGGATGCCCCATTTTGTCCCAACGATGCATCCGGATTTTCAAACCTATTTTGCCCCACGTACCACCATCGCCACCTTCCAAAAGTTATTGGAGAATTGAGTTTTGTCACATTATCCCGTTTTGCCCCGGTGTACCATTTTGCCCCGCGCTCCCCTAATTCAACACAATCATAACAAATAGGCAAATTAGTACATGGCCGTATGGTAGAGTCGCCACTGCGTGACGTCCGGAGCCAACCCCAAGCACAACCTTATCTATGTGCCGCTTCGTCGATTAAGCTATGTGAAGCGGTTGAAACCGATAGTCGGTAATGCAAGCGACTGCGGCTGTAGATACAGATACTTATTCGGATAACCTACTTAACACGACGCAATCATTTTAGGAGTCGTATTATCGTCCAATAGTTCAGACAAATTACAAAGGCTATATTTCAAAATGTGGGATAATTCATTCTCGTGTAGAAGCCTCGCTCAACGTTCTGCTTCTCCACTCTCCCTCTTTTACAGGGAAATGGTATAAGATGTCAATAGTTCGCTCTAGAGCAATTCCGAACTCTCTCTATAGCATATTCATTTAATTTAGGTGCATGTACAAATAGGTATTTTCTCGCTACCACCGAAACTCTCAAAGTCGAAAGCGAGTAAGCTCTATCGGCCCTTTCGAAGCGAAGTGATGATGCTGCGGCGGTCGCGAGGATTTATATAGACTCTCTTCCACGCTATCCCCACCGCTCTTCCTCCAGCCAATGAGAGTCGTCACCATCGCCGGTGACTTTGGTAAAACTGCTCTTCCAGCAGAACCGTATAATGCATAATGTATAATTGTACGATGACAGAAAAGCCAACGGTAAAAATTCATAGGAAGAAATCCAAGACAAGATATCAGAAGATGAGAAAGACGTGGTGGGAGGAAAAGAAAAGTAGAATGTTGCAAAAAAATTCCGCACCATGAATATCAATCGTCAGATCGCAGGAGCGTAAGACCGAGTGGGTCTCTCTCCATGGTCCGCGCTCCGACACTGCCAAGCGGTCGACCAGTCATTGCGCCATATTTAGGCAAGTATCGCTCTTTACGATATATAAGGATCTAACATAGTTTCGCGACCAATGGAAGACGCGGAAGATTCCAAGCCAATCGTCGATGCAGCTCGAGACCCGGACACGTCAACACCAGAAGCACGTGTCGCAGTGTCGAAGGCACGTGCGTCGCTAAAAACTGTCGATGTCCAGCGAGGTTCGAATCAGCCGAGGACCGCCTGGATGGTCAATTCCGCGATCCTAGCTCTGAACGAACCCCGCGGCTCGTCGATTCAAGCGATCAAGAGGTACATGGCTGCGCATTACAACATCGACACCAAGAAGAAAGCGCTGTTCATCAAGAAGTACCTGATCTCCGCTGTCGATGCCGGTGTTCTCCACAGAACTAGCGGCGCAGGCGCTGCCGGCTCCTTCCAAGTCCGGAAGTTTAATCCGCCGAAGCAAAAACCAGAAGCCGCGACGATAAAGGCAGTAGACGAGCAAAAACCCCAAGCTGCGACGAATAAGGCAGTCGCCGAGAAAACAGCTGTTGCTGTCAAGACGCCAATCGCAGCCGACAAGAATCTGGCCAAAGCCTTCAAGAAACAAAAGGCAGCCGACAAGAAGCTGGTCGAAGTCGTCAAGAAGCAAATTGCCGCGGACAAGAAACTGGCCGAAGCCGTCAAGAGACAAGCGGCAGCCGACAAAAAACTGGCCGGAGCCATGAAAAAACTAGCTGCAGAAACCAAGAGAGCGGCTGCCCAAAAAGCCACGTTGTTAGCGGGAAGAATGTAAACAAAACATCCGCTGCTGACCCGCCGAACGCGAAGACTGCGACCAGCCAATGAGGGCTCTCGCCATTCTCGACACGTGATTGGTCCTGCGGTCGGTACACTTTTCCTATAAATAGGACCAGGGTTAGCCGGCGCAGCTCATTCGCCTCCGACTTGCCGTCGGTGCGAGTTCTACGGAAAGATTTACGCTGTCCACGTGTACAAAGTGCTCGAGCCGCGTTCACCCTGACACAGCTTCCTCGAAATGCCGTCATCGAGTACACGAGCTCCGAACGAAGACTTCGTCATCAAAAACTCAACGGCCCTTTTCAGGGCCAAGAAAAGTTCAAAATGTTAAACAATGTTATTGCAAAGTACAATGTCTTTTTTTTATTCTATCTTACCTTTTTTTATATTATAATTAGCGCGGTTTGTCTTCCTCTGCGTGACAATAATTGCGTCTAGAAATGTAGACGAAAATTAGGCACGAAAATACATGCAGGAAAATTGTGATATTCTGAAATGTATGGCAGGATATTTAGAGCGTCAACGTCTGACAACGGACGCTTGAATAATATGCGGGGACGCTAAAGAGAATACGACCCTGGCCTTTGGCTGCCATCTTCATTGAAATCGCGACGAATCTGCCGCGTTAGAGCGCCGAACTACAGATTCGTCCGAGAGGGTCGCGCCGGTAGCACCGTGCGTTTGACTTCATTTGTCCGGCTACCGCTGCACGTGCCGCATCGAATAACAACGATATCCACTTCGTCGTGGCAGTTACGTGAATTCGAGAGACACAACGATCCACCAAAATGCCTGGCAAGCCCGATTACAAAGTTGGTAAGTCGTGACAGTACAAACATTACTCTCGATCTTACACTATGCAATCTTATATACGGCTTATCATTCAACACACGCTGCGAGCCGGGTTAATTTACGCCATCTTTCTGAAACTCTCCAAAACGCACGTGGCTCAGAGCCGTTCGACCGACGATAGCCGGCCCTTCATTTATTTATTTTTCTCGTCACGAAAAACATACATGTGCATTTATGTGCGGACAAATTTATTTTCCCGTTTCTTTTATTACGGAAGAAATCAGCCTCAAAGACCTTTTATAAGAGGAAACAAAACTTATGGTAATATTATAACATGTATATATCGGATGTACGTGTTATCATATTACCATAGATTTTTTTTCCTCTTATAAAAGGTCTTTCGAAACGGACAAATTATTGGGATTTTCCCGAACGTGCCGTTCTGAATTTACGCGCATAAATGCACACGTATGTTTTTCGTGGCGAGAAAAATAAATAAAGGGCCGGCTATGTGATTTTCGTAAGAAAAAAATCATTTATCATTCCATGATATTTTCAGCCGATCTGTCGCTGGCGGAATGGGGCCGCAAGGAGATAACGTTGGCCGAGAACGAGATGCCTGGGCTCATGTCCATTCGTAAGAAATACGGTCCCCAAAAGATTCTTAAAGGCGCGCGTATCGCCGGGTGTCTGCACATGACCGTGCAGACGGCCGTGCTCATCGAAACACTCACCGAACTTGGCGCCGAGGTAGGCTAAGAAAAACGTCGTAATTATGCGGAAGATGGAGCGATATTTTTATTTCCATTGAAGTTTCCCAACAATAGGCGTTCTCATCTTCCGATCTCGGGGTGAAAAGCCCGTGAATTCCGAGGCATTGTTGCGACGAAGATTCGAGCTTCGAAGCACCGGGTTATCGTCGGCAACGATGACCCCGAAGTTTTGCAACTCTATTCACGGCTCCTCAATCACATTGTTTTTGTCGGGCACACATTTAAAAAAATGACGCAACCGTCCCGAGGGTCGACGCACGAAAATTTTTACCACTTGGTGTCCAGCGGTCCTTGAAGTCCTTCGAGTCCTGGAATGTCCTTGAACTCACCTAATGTCATTGAATTTTTTTTTCCACGCACTTTTGAGCTTGTTTCACAATGTGTGTGACTAGTGAACACCTTAAAAAAATGTGTGTCTCGGTTTCGTGGAGATACAACCCATATAGCACGAAATAGTTTTAAATCAGTTTAGAAATATATTTTCAATCTTTCAAATCTTACGAAATATTTTTCAAAGGAATGAAAATAATATTTTGAAATATTTTATGAAAATATTCCGATAAAGCGTTTCTTAAATATTCCATGTATCACCGAAATATTTCTAGGAATGTTCCGTGTTTAGGCGGGTGTGTACATGCAATTAGAATTGGTGATGCAAACATCACATTTCGATTAAATGTTTTTTAAACATTTCTGAAACCCTTCAATATAAAATTTATGAGCGGACAAAAAAATATTTTCAGAATGTCTTAAAAACGTTTAACAAATATTTTTTAATGATCATAAAATATTTTCAACATTTCAAAGGAATATTATTGAAACCTTTAAAAAATATTTTTCTGTTATGTGGGATATAAACATTCGTACACAGTGAGTAGATTCTTTTTCTGAACCGATTCCAACGGAAACGAAAACGGTTATCATACTAAATGTTATTTCGTACCTCGTGCGCAATATGCATATTTAAAATTTTTTACAAATTTCCCAACACAACCTGGAAATGTCCCAGAAATTGTCCTTGAATGTCCTCGAATTCCATACGGATTTTTTTACTAAACACAGTATAGCAGCGAATTTGTGTGTTTTCATGTGCCGATATAATTTTAGGTTCAATGGTCATCGTGCAACATATTCAGCACCCAGGACCACGCAGCTGCCGCCATCGCCAAGACGGGCGTCCCGGTGTACGCCTGGAAGGGAGAAACTGACGAGGAGTACCTCTGGTGTATCGAACAAACGCTCGTCTTCAAGAACGGCAAACCCCTGAACTTGATACTGGACGACGGCGGCGATCTTACCAATCTCGTCCACACCAAATTTCCGGAGTATCTCAAAGAATGCCGTGGCGTATCGGAGGAAACTACGACCGGCGTTCACAATCTGTATCGCATGGTCAAGGACGGAACTCTCAAAGTACCGGCCATCAACGTCAACGACTCTGTCACGAAGGTCCGTTATCGCGAACGTTCACCGAGTTTCGTAATCCGTAACGAATGAACTTGATAAAATGTGTTTTTTTTTGTTTTTCTTCAAAAAATCAACAGAGTAAGTTCGACAATCTCTACGGATGTCGGGAGTCCCTGATCGACGGCATAAAGCGCGCGACCGACGTGATGATCGCCGGGAAGGTGTGCGTCGTCGCCGGCTACGGCGACGTGGGCAAGGGCTGCGCTCAGAGTCTCCGAGCGCTGGGCGGACGCGTGCTCGTCACCGAGATCGACCCGATAAACGCTCTTCAGGCCGCTATGGAGGGTTACGAGGTCACGACACTCGACGAGGCTTCGAGCAAAGGTCAAATCTTCGTGACGACGACCGGATGCAAGGACATCATAACGGGCACGCACTTCGAGAACATGCCGAACGACGCGATCGTCTGCAACATCGGTCACTTCGACTGCGAGATTCAAGTTTCGTGGCTCGAGAAACACGCCGTTGAGAAAATCAACATCAAGCCACAAGTCGATCGCTTCAGGCTGGAGAACGGCAGGTGAGCGATCGAAGTCGCTCCGATTTACATCGTCGACCGTTTGTCCGTGCGTATCGCTGGGGTGCTCTTATAATCGTTTGGATTCTTTTCGTATTCAGACACATAATCCTGCTGGCCGAGGGTCGATTGGTCAATTTGGGATGCGCCACTGGACACTCCAGCTTCGTCATGAGCAATTCTTTCACCAATCAAGTTCTCGCGCAGATCGAACTGTGGACCAAGGCCGATTCTTATTCGCTCAACGTTCATATGCTTCCGAAATCTGTACGTGTGACTTTTTTTACTGGCGGGAATATAATTGTAACGTTGTCTCTTTGAATGTTGTCAGTGAATTTATCTGAACGTAATTTGTTCGTTTCAGTTGGACGAAGAGGTCGCAGCTTTGCACTTGGACCATTTGGGAGTGAAATTGACGAAGCTCACTCCGGATCAGGCCAAGTACCTCGACATACCGATCAATGGACCCTTCAAGCCGGACCACTACAGATACTAATCTGCATCACACATTATTTTCAAGAATTGTATTTTCTTGTGAAAAATTCTTTTAGAAATATAAAATTCTTTTCGGTCAATGTCTAATGTATTTTTCCCCGCTGATCGCGGTTTAAAAATCTAATTTTTTACGTGTTCCCTGTATGTCGCTTCCGGTCGAAAAGTGAGATTTCTCAACCGGAAGTGACGTCACATTTCTTTTTAAAATTTTTCTGCATGACGTTACTTCCGGTTCAAAAGTGAGATTTTTCAAATTGCAAAGAGCGTTATAGAGATTTTATTTTTATTTTTCCATAGCATTAACTCAAATGCAGCTAGTGAATGAAACGTGTGAATTAAGGAACACAGGAAAGTGGAGAAAAGGACATACATGATACGTTTCAAATGTATTTGGAAGTTATCTTGAATGCCGCCAGCGACAGAAACGGATGAATTAAGGGATACACGGTTTCATTAGCGTTGGCCTGAAAATTTGATCCTGCGTCAAATAATTGGACATTCATCAATACACGAATAGAAAAAAAAATGCGCCAA
Organism: Ichneumoninae sp. B BG-2022a; assembly: GCA_030522725.1. Classification (NCBI taxonomy): domain Eukaryota; kingdom Metazoa; phylum Arthropoda; class Insecta; order Hymenoptera; family Ichneumonidae; species Ichneumoninae sp. B BG-2022a. The sequence goes on along the minus strand of JAPYZD010000401.1, from coordinate 25,474 downwards.
GTTCTACCGCTGCCGTACGAAGTGAACCCACTTATAAAGGTTTTCCTTCTGATTATCCGCACAGCTGTCATTGATATAACCTTCGTCTATCGACTAACAGAGTTGACAAATAATTTTGCAAGCTATGCAGATGGTCGTTGCTCGTGGCAGGTGCGGTTTACGGATTTAGAAAACAAAAACAACTTGCAGTCACCGAGCACGAATTTCGGATCAAGGAGACAGAAAGAAAAGCTGAAATTGCCAAGATTCTTGCCAAGGAAAAAGCCATAGCCAACGCAGGTGCATTATTTTACGAGTTCACGCATCCAACCCACTTTGAGCAATGCTTATCCGTTTGAGGATGATGCTAATTTTTAACGAATATTCCCGAATCCCGAATAGCGTTGCAGGATTATTTATTTCTTGCAGCCGAACTTGTAGAGTTGGAACGGATTTTTCTGGACAGCGATACCAGTAAAAACAACTTCGACGAAGAATAACTTGATCACGGCGCGTGTACGGAATCGGGAGGCCAGTTATCAATCGATTCCCGGGAATGTAAATTGAGAAAAAAAAATGATCATTTCCAAGAGATCGAGCATACGCACGAAACGGAGAACACTCGAATTAACAATCGATTTCCGTGTTTATTTCTATATCGGTAACGTACCGTAACTTACGAGGTATTGCGTCTATGTACAAAGTTGCCTTGGCAGTCTTATTTACATCTTCAAAAGTGTGCTGCTTTCCTGTACACAACAACAACCGCAGCCGGTCGGGCACAGAGATTCGGTGGTAAACCACATTGCCAGGTGGTTTGTGTGACCTCCATGACCACAAACAATGCAGAAGTTACTAGGTCCTGTAAAATAGAGAAATACGAATGAATCGCTATACTTCTAAATTTCTAAAAAACTAATAAATCGCTTTATTTCTAAATTTCTAACAAACGAACAAATCGTTTAATTTCAATATTTCCAATAAATGAATAAATCGTTCGATTCCTAAAAAGATAAAGATCGTTTTCTGACCTCTAACAGAAATGTGGCAAATGACACACTGAAACGTCAATCTCTTGCAGCTCGCACATTGCGGGCCTCTGCTGACTTTGCCGCAGGTATGGCAGTCACTCTGAAATTCGACGTCTTTGTGCGTGTCGTGATGAGCAACGCTGACATGTTTGAGGACCTGCGCTCTAGCATCGAGCAATCGCCATCTGTGCAGAACTTCCGCGTATGCCTTCTTGTAGCTATCGTACAATATCGTATATTTCTCGTCGAGTAATCTATGCGAAAAACTAAAAAAAAAAGTACGTATATTTATATATACAAAAATCTCTCGTACGCAAATAATTGAGGTATCGCCGTATTGTGCAACATATTTGCGAAAACTACCTTATATTTCTACCGACATCGCACGACGTGTCCTGAATGACTTTAAGATCGTCCAAAGACTCCGACCACGAGTTCGAACGATGTTGCTTGAGATTCTGAAAGTTCCAACCCTCCAGACTCGTGTCAGCGGGATGTATCGTGTGGTACGGTGAACTTCCAGGCTGAAATAACGAAAAATTCGATTTATTCTTGTTCGATTCAGTCGCTCAAACATTACCCGCTACTTGGTAGTTCAATACATTACTATAGACGAACAATATTAATTATAGACAAACAATATTAAGAAGAAAAAAATAAACTGAAAGAGTGAAAAATTACAGTGAGTGCCGCAAAACATCGAGGATGTCGCAAACCATTAATCGACTTCGACGGAGCCACCCTGAGAACCAATCGGCGTGAGGAATACTTCTGCAGCATCGCGGACAACAAGCTCTTAAACGTTTATGTTAATACACAAATGCCTTACCTTCGACCACCATTTTCCAGTGAAAAGCCTCTACAACAAAGATAGCAATAATCGTATATGAGTTTACGAAGCATTGTTAGGAACCCGCGTATGATGGAACTGCGTCGAATATCGTACGGCGGACTTTGCCAATTTACGAGCGAAAAGGACGAGCTCAAAAAAAAATACGGTAACAAAAACTGTACTTCATGCAGTTTTAAGACCACAGTCCGCCGAGGAAAAAGAAAATTCCCTTGAAGCAGGGAAAGACAATTTCGTTTTTTCTTGGCGGTCTTCGGCCTCGAAACGGCATTCGGTGCAGTTTTTGTTACCGACTGGGCGCGAGGCAGGTGGGCGGGGGTTTTTACCACATAACATTAAAAGGGTTAATTTGGTTGATTTACGATATTTCCATAATTTGATTAAGTACAACAAGCATGTTATCCGCTCATCACTAAATTCAATGGTTCCTGGGATACTCAGTCGACGAATAATGTATTCACGTATGTAAACTTTCATACTCGGGCCGCGATGCTTTCCTACCGTTTTTTTTTTTAATATAAATCGCGAACAGTATTAAACCCAATCGATTTAATTACATGCGATGAATATTCGGCAATGAGAGCCGGAATAAATTTATCGTAAAAAATAGGCGTTTTTCTTTTTGTGTACCGTAACTTACGCTAACGTTGACGGATTTGCTGATCAATCGTGATTGACTAACATCCGGATTTTCCGACCGATAGCTGAAGGCGCAGCTCAACATTCCCGCCATTTGGATATCGGACTGGCTTGCGTAATGTTGAATCCTGCAAAAAAATGCAAAACCCACACTAAAGTTGAAGAAAGGAAAAGAAAATAAAATGTACGTAAATGGACGTAGAAGTGCTTGGCGCGAGAAATTACTCACAGGGAATGGATAAGATTTTGTCCGAACGGATGCAGAGGCCATGGAGCATCTATGTCCAGATTCTGGCACATATTGTGCGAACTGGTCGACAAGGGCTGGGATATTACCAGCGCAGCCAGACACCACGCTTGAACCAGGTCCGGCCGTTCCAACATCGCGGCAACGTTCGCGTTGTATTGACACATGGCGGGAATATCCGTGATGTTGATTCTGATTTTTAGAAAAAAATTCAAGAGAACATTACAGACAGAAAGGTCCATTATCTGCTTATTGCTAGTGGCCTATTAAGCACCACCTATTTATTATAACCTTTGTCCTGTGTAAGTTAGATTCGGTTTTCTATAAGACGTTATACTTGTTATCTTGGCGATTTTTGATTATATGTTGGTTTGGATGATGATTTCACCATCGTCTGTTAATTGGGTGCAAACCCGAAATAATTCAATAAATAAAAAAATTGTCGTATCAGGCTGGGGCCCTAAATCGGAAATCGTTGAACTCAAGACTCACACATATTTTTCTGCGAGGTCCTTGCTGATAAAGAAGAGAGACGACGCGTCGTATATCGTTACGGTGGAGTAGTGGTTTTTGTAACCAGTCCTGCTCTGAGATCGGTTGGATCCGTGAAGACTCTTTCGTGATCCTTTCTGTAAACACACAAAAACATCAACGTCGAAAAAATCGATTTTGCTTCCTCATAGAGGAAGCTTTTTTAAATGTTGACTTGTAGAATGTCAGTGTTCGGAATTACCCTGTCTTGGAAGTAAAACGAACTGATGGAGACTGTATCGCCCGACTGACCGTACGTATTGGGATAAATGTTCATAAACGGCGAGGACACACCGTTGACCATGCCCGCTCCCAAAGCCGACAGATCTCTCGGCGTCGCCCCCTCAGGCTTTATCGACGATCTTCGCGCGTACGACGAGCGACCGAAGCAAACGAGAATACCTGAATGGAAAAGTTTCGCGCTTGAAAAAATTCCGTTGCGCACTTTCGAAGTACGTACCGACGCAGCTGAACTTCGCTCCCGAGGTTCTTGGAAAGGGAATATACGTATCCTGATAATTTGTGCATATGTTCGTCGAATTTAAGAAGTCGTCGTTTCTTTGAATGTGATATCCTAGGTGTGTCGTTTCGGATTCGTCCTTGACACACGTCTGCAATAAAAGTTACATTGATTAGGCTTGCGTTTCTATTTTATTTCTAAACTAACAGGTGGTTGTAGCTCTGTTGCAGTAGACTATTGAATTTAGAAAACAAATAAACAGTATCTCAAAATTCATATAAGATGCCGATGCGGATTAAACTTTTAAAAACTAGACCGTATCAGCTACCCTCGTACATTTGGTAATATTTTTATCAGGCATTTTGCCCTTTTTATCTACGTAACGGTGCTGAACAAAATTTAATTGTAACTTTTTACCTGTTCGAGTGTTATGATAAGCTGCCTCAGACACGGCTCAAGGCACGATCGATTCTTCCGTACGCGCTGCTGAGCCGTTTGTTTAAGAACCTTCAACAACTTTGCCATCGTTGCATTGTCGACTGTGGTGCCCGGACAAAATTGGAAGCTCGGTTGAGCGCTGCACGGATAGTTGCTCGGAAAATTCACCTTCAATATAACGTTGTAATTCTTGTTGCATGCCGTGACCGTACAGCTTCTTTCCAACGCATCCATCGCATTGACCTTTCGATAAATACAATATAACGAGCATTATGACGATGTCGCGTATACCAGCTTTTTGTAACGTGTTGACAAATGTGATGAGAAAAACTTGCAGATAGAAAGTACGATTAGATAGACAGAAAGTAAAAGATTCAGATTTATGACTTAGGTACTTTCAGCTACAGTGACGGACACGTTTGTTCGAATCAACTCACCTCAATATTTGGTATATTCATATTTATAAGAGAGAACTCTTGTTGCAGTGTCTTTGGTTGTGTGGGCGAGGGCACTTCCTTCTCGTTCTCGGGAAATGTGCTCACTTGGTGATGTATCACAGGTCCATCGAGCTTTGACGTAACGCAATTGATGACCGGTTCATTTTGGGAATCGTTCAGTTGGATTTGTTGCACGGATCGAAGTGTTCCTGTTACGGCAAAAAGCCGATATCGAAGCGAAACGGCAAAATATCCTATCGAAAATTTACGTTAAACACGAATCTTACTTATGTTCGTATCTTCCGAGTACTGGGTGTACACCGAAGTCGTGTCATCCATGTCGTGTCCGCATAGCTAAAATAAAAATTATAATTGAAACTCGAAAGTTTGCGTGCACTGGGAAATCGGAACTTGATTTCTTTAACCTTTTTGAGAAAAGGATCTATCTTGAATATTCGCAGGCACTGATCTTTCGACCATGTGATCAACTCGTAATCATTGTTATCTGCGAAAATAAAGTGTCGTTTCAATTTCGTAATATCGTGATGGTTTTCGGCTGACTGCAGGAAAATCATGTGTCCTAACGGTCTTTTTCCGAATCGTCAAAATGCCGAAACTTAATTTTTCCACATTGTCAAATTTCTAAAACTTTGTTTATCCGAATCTTCGTTTCAGCTTCGGAAATGGTAATTGGTCGAATGTTATTCCTTCACATCTTTATTTAATCGAACGTCACTTTTCCGAATAAATAAACGCTCGGTGAAATGAAGATTCGGATAAATAAAGTTTTGGAAATTTGATGATTCGGTAAAATAAAGTTTTGAAAATTTGACGATTCGGTAAAACAAAGTTTCTGAAGTTTGACGATACGAAAAAAGTACGTTTAGACCCATCGGATTCTGGCAATACTTCTGAAGAAGATTCGGTCCATTGAAGTTTCGATAAAATAATGGTCACCTGACCGCAGTCACGAATTTACCTGTTTTGGGATGTCGCCATTGAAACTCAAGGACAACATCCGTATGGCCGACAAAAGTGTAAATCGGCGTGTTGAGATTCGACGTGTTCCACAGAAGCAGGCTGTTTTCGCCTCGACGTAGTTGCGGCACGACTATAGTCACGAGGCCCTCTCCGAAGGGCTGCGTTCGACCAAAATCGAAAAAAAATCATTGATACACGTTCGATCATAAAAGAATATCGGGTTCGCTGGAATTTCGTACCGTGTACCTCGCCCTCCATACCGGCGAGTTTGTCGTCAAAATACTCTCGGCCCTGCGAGGATTCGTTATGTCGAAAATCTTAACGGTGCAATCCTGACTCGATGTGGCAAGCTGATTTTGTTGGAAAGGACACCAGTCCAATCCATGTATCTGAAGCATTTAAGTACACGTATTAAGCTCGCGTGACGAGAAGCCTCGCGCACACGATTACGACCTTATATACCTTTGTCAAATGGGCTGCTATATATTGCACAGGGCTATTTCCCTTACGCTGATCCCATATTTTGACGTCACCGTCGTGGGCAGTGGCCAGGGTGTGGGATGACAGCGCATTCCATCTGACTTGAGACGAACCGGCTAGAAAAAAGAAGCTGTGTGAATGACTCGAAAAAATGCCTTACTTTGTTTGAATAATTTTAAAAACTCTTTGGTTCAACTAATGTTAAAAATCCCTCACTTTGTTCATCTAATGTTAAAAATTACACACTTTGTTGAAAATTCCTTACTTCCTTCAACTGATGTTTAAAAGTAACCAACATGAACAGGACATTGCACCAAGGAGATAAAATTTCAACCTCATTGCAAGATTACTACAACGCATTGGCTTCTGGCTGGGTGTTATCCAGAATTGTCACAAACTCCTCTGGACTTACCAACTGCGGACAGAGAGAGACACGGTCTGCGTTGATCGCGTATATCCCAGATGTGAATGAAAGTGTCGATGCTGCACGAGGCAATGATGTCCGGCTCTTTCGGATGCCAGTTTAGATCGCTGACGACTCTGGTATGCGCCCTGAGACTATGCGTCGTCTGCAGTTCTTGTCCGCCTCCTCCAGCAAAACTCAATATCTCTACTCTGGTGTTGCTCTAAAAAACAAACAAAAAATCATAGATCATCCGTGTATGGTACTTGTCAGAACGGTAAGCACAGTAAAAAAATTTGACTAACCGATATCGCGCATAAATGACAATTCGGCAGCGTCGGATTCCACTCGGCCGATCCGACTTCGTACTTGCTCTGTCGCTGAAACTTTCTCAGTCCGTCGGTCGCGTCGTTGAAATTTTTAACGGCGAAGTATCTGCGTCTGTAAGCACGAGAATGCCGGCTCGTATTTTCGGTCACGGTTGCCGATCGACGAGAAACTTACCCAGCCAATAAAACGTAACTGCCAGTTGCATCCACAGCCATCGTATTCGCCTTCGGAAATGAAAAACTATGAATAGTTTGGCTTCCTTTTGAATTGTCATTGACAAATGAATTTCCTTCATTGTTCATACCTGCAGATCTCGATGCTCGGTGACGACATAGTCACTGCCCCAACGTTTTGACATAATAATAGACACTTGTGACACTCTCTCGGTCGCGAAGAGGTTAATAAAAACAGTGTCCCAGCGAGCCCGACGCTGCCGTCAGCTGATGCCCGTTCAGAAACTTTGCATAACATATATAAAGAAAGAGAGAGAGAGCGACGCAAAGCGCCCGCACTGGCGCAAGTGTCGAAGAGAGAAGCAAGTTCACCCTGGTATGATTTCTGAACGCGTCCCCGCTATTCCAAACTATCCGCTACCCGCCGAAGCGCGGGCAACGTAGAGCGACCGCAACTGATTATCAATTCTGTCCGCAACGTCGGAGTCATCATCCTGCATATGTACAAAACCTTTGACGCCTCGACGCATAACGCCGAAATTATTCCCGGAAATCGATACGAATGCCGTGTCGGACTAGTTAAATTCAAGGTTCCAATGCAACATTTTTAAAACAACGACATCCTACGCCAGTGAAGGGGTGCGCGCGGACCTTCGAATTTGAGAACGCGCGGCGCAAAAAGCAAGCGTCGCGGGGCGGAAGGTTGAAGAGAGACGCGAGACCGTGGCATACGTGCCTGGAAACAAGGGGAAATCCGTCGGGTGCGAGCGGGACGGGACTAACGACGATATAGATAAAGCGGAGGACGCTTTGTGCTGGTGCTGCTATTTCTGTCACACGCAGACGGTCGCTTCGTATATATGCAAGCCCATACGCACTCACACGTAGACAAAATAACGCGTACGTCGATCGGAGAATAGTCGGTAGTTGTTTGTTCCCATTACAACGGATACACAACAATTGCGAGTGGTGCAGTTGATATTGAAATATTTAACAGCCGAGCACTGTGCGACGACGGTGATAAGTTAAAAGAGGGATTATTTCGTCGAATTAGCGGTGGGTTCTTCGCTCCGAGTGGAATGACAATGTTTACGATGATGGATTGTTATCTGCATTAGCGGACGCGAACAAAAATCAACTTTCCTTCGGGTTGCCAAAGTCCCTGTACGAAGAAAAAAAAAAGCGCCGTTCTCGGTTACCAAGTATATATATCTGTGTATATGCGCGATCTGTAGTGCTCGTTCAGCTCGTTCGTTGTACTGTCGCGGGTCTTTTTTTTGGCGGATTGAGCAACATCGACGGTAGAGACGGGCGTAAGGTTTGATCCTATTATTTGGTCGGTTCGGAGCGGGGAAATAGAACGAGATCGTGACCGCGAAGTGTTTTCGCATTTTATTTTAGTACATCGCTGTTTCGCACGGGCACGAAGGTTCCGAGTAAACGACGGGGAAGGAAATCTTAAGAGATAAAAAAAAAGCCAGGAGCTGGCTTGAACAGTCAGTGGAAAGATAAACGCGAAGTCTAGCAAAACTTTGGGCTTTCCTGACGAACCTTTGAACAGTCATTTTGTGATGTACCCAAAGTGTAGGTCAGAGGAAAACTCCGTTACAGCCACGATTAACTTCGTACACTCAAAGAGGAAAGGAATCTTCATAAACATAAAAAAAATGTTCAACGACTCGATAAGTCTCAGGAATCGTATAAGCTTCTTAACGTTTCGCTTGTATTGAACGATCGAACGTTTGAGTCTTATTGACGATTAGCTGAAAGATAAGCTCCGAAGGCCCTGTCGGCGCCAGGAAAGTAACATGCGAACTTGTCGTTGAAAGCCAAGTTTGAAATTTCTCCTTAAAGAGCGCAGCTGAGAGAGAAAGAGTTACACCTCGGGGAAAAGTTGTCGGGAAAATTCCTGGTTGAGAAAAGTACTTGAGGGCTGGAATTTGCTAACTGTGTACGAGAGGCAAAAAAACAAAAGAATCATGAAGCTCTTGGAAAGTACCAGGTTCGAAGCTATAAACAGCGCCTTGTCCATCAAGACCGGAGACAGCAAAATAATAGGAAGGTAAAGCAGATCCGTTCCAGTCGACTGAGCTCCGATTTTAAACTCCTTTTGGGGTAATTAATTTTTATTCTTTTTTTTCAGAATCGAAAGCTACTCCTGCAAAATGGCTGGGAATGACAAGCAATTGTACAAAAGATTCAATGCCGAACAAGGAGTTACTCCGCACGATCTTCAGGCACTATCGCCGCCTCAAACTTCGCTGGGCACTTCACCTGCCCAGGGCTATTTTAGGTAGCTGCTTTGTTGACATTCGTTTTTCATTTGACCTTGAAAAAAAAAAAAGAAAAAAGTTGACTTGTAGATATTTATGTTCTACTTTTTTATTTCTTAAGTGAATTTATTTGACGAATTTCTCCTTTTAGAACTGAACTGTATATGCGATGAACTTAATGTTGACGATGTTAAAATTGCAGCCGAAGCGTTTCCGGGGACGAGGATGGTCCGCTCTGCGACACGATAAGCCGCAAGACTCTGTTCTATTTGATAGCGACGCTGAATTCGGCTTTTCATCCGGACTATGATTTTTCCGACGCCAAGAGTCACGAATTCAGTAAGGAGCCGAGTCTGCAGTGGGTCATGAATGCGGTGGACAGTAATCTCAGTGCCACGGCCGGCGATCATTACCGCACCCTCAGATCGGCCCTTTGGGTTGCCGTCGAGGACGAGATAGCGATGGGCGAATGCGATATTTACAGGTATCAAAAGATCAAAAGATCTAAACCACTGGCCCCGAGGCCGAAAAAGTAAATTTTTTTTATGACCTCTTCGTATGTTCTTTTTCCAGCTATAATCCCGATCTCGCGTCGGACCCGTTCGGCGAAGACGGATGTTTGTGGTCGTTTAATTACTTTTTCTACAACAAGAAACTCAAGCGAATCGTTTTCTTCACCTGCAGAGCGATCAAGTCAGTATAGATCAAAGCACTGTACACATCGCCGCTTCTACGAGCATCGCGGATGTTAATGACACCATTTTGTATTATTTTTTTGCAGCCCTCTTTACGTCCTGGACTCCGGCGTCGGTAGTGACTTCGCTATGGACGAAGACGACGAGGACCGTTACTAGAGTTCATACAGAACCCGTTACACTAGTATTTTTCAAGTTAACAGTTGCGAAGAGTTTACCCGGTCCAGGCGCAGCCACTACTTTGATAATATTATGTATCAGGGATATGTATTTTTTTTTTCTTCATGTAAACGGACATCTCACACGAGAGTAGGAACGATCTGCAAGTTTTTCATACTTTGAGTATTTCATACTTTGAGTATTTCATACTTTGAGTATTTCATACTTTGAGTATTTCATACTTTGAGTATTTCATACTTTGAGTATTTCATACTTCGAGTATTTCATACTTCGAGTATTTCATACTTCGAGTATTTCATACTTCGAGTATTTCATACTTCGAGTATTCCATACTTCGAGTATTTCATACTTCGAGTATTTCATACTTCGCGTATTTCATACTTCGAGTTTTTTATAATTCGGGTATTTCATATGCTGTTTTGAATCTGAAATGATGCTTGTTGTTCACGAGCTATAATATTTTTCATTGTCAATTTTGTCATACCATGAGACCGCAATTATAGTGTATGGCACAACGGGGATAAGAATGTTCGATTTACGGTCTTTCGTTTCCGCGACCGCTTTGCAATTGAGCATCTCTGTGCCGGTAAGGATTCTCATTACGATAAAGATCTTTCATTTTCGATGACTATTCGTTCTACGTTGTTCACATTCAGGAGTCACTTGTCGTAACTTGGATTATATTAGCTTTAGAGTCGTTGCCTTTGAAACATTATTATCACGTATTCGTAATCGCCGCGGAACAGACTGTTGAATTTGTTTTGTACAGTCTGCATGCCTTTTTGTCCTTGCATATCGTTCGATTGTAGCAAATTATCAAAGTATTGACTTATCCAATCGTAGACCTCGACATTATCACAAATTCGACGACGCACTTGATAACAGGAGCTACAATCTTTCTGGTGGTTAAGCCATCGATCATATATTTAAGAAGACCTATGTTTACACGATTCTTTTTCCCCACAGGTAAAACAAATCATTCTGGCAGTGGGATATTTTTTTTGCCATCCCGAGAAGATTGTTTGCCAGGGGAAATATACACAGGGACGCGTTCCCCCACCACAACCGTCGGCACATTGCCAGACAAATCAGTTGGGTTTATAACGTTCGTTTTTTTTCACATTTTCTCCATTCGTTGAAACAGACAAGACAGTGCTCTACAATTGGAAATGGGTCGTGCAATGATTTCATATATTAAAAAAAAAGTAAAAGTTGTTACCGAGAAGGAAACTTTATTTCAGCATTAGGGAAAATTTAATTATGCACAGCGTTCTCGTATCTCCCGAGACGCACCTCCGTAAAAGGAGTAAACTTATCGATTAATTTACCGTGATATTCACGAGTCATTTCAATGTACGTAGAATGCAAATTTGAATCGTCGCCAAGCAAACGATTGCCGGAACATATTTTTCGAACATCGATGAGATTTCGAAGTGTTCGATGTGGCACGATTAGGGAATGAAAAAGAATGAAATTACAGAGAGTGATATATTAATAATAAATTTTTTCCCAGTTACAGGTATACCTCCGTTACCTGGGTATACCGTTCGAAAGGTAATAATAATGGTATAGTGGTAGGAGTTGCGGCAAGCATATACTAGTATGTTTTTTCTCAATAAATAAATCAACAGACAAGCTTTTTTTTCCTTCGTCGAATAGGGTATAGCGTTTTAATTTATACGAATACGACTGCACATATGCGTGGTTTCAGTGTAAATTCACAAGTTGCGAATAAAGCCTCCTGACATAAGACGACGGCAAATTACTCGTAAATCTAACGATTCAGTCGCTGAATACTCTCGTGCGTGTAACGCGTAATCATTTCTGGTCTCGCTGAAACCCACAGCCGTCGATTTCTGACCAAGTCCGAATTAAAATTTCTACATTTATAAACAATACGCAATTACGTGATAACCATTCTAAACGATACGTTATTTCATCTTTTCATTTTTTTTTTTTACTGATTTATATCGTTTTTCGTAAGGAGGAACGGGGGAGTTTCGTCAGTAAATACCTTCGTCAATATATTCCTGGCTTACCTAGAAAAGGGTTCGCACATGGTCGATTATTTGTACATCATGACGTCCGGCGACTGATACATGCACATGTAAGCGTCGCACAAAAGTCTCTTTGCGTGTTCCGGCAATTGACGATCGTGGGTCAATTCGGTCAATGAATTTGCTCCTTCCTCGCTAAGCCAATACGGAAAGTCTGGACATGGTACCATTTCGGGTATATTGTAGCCATTCTGTTCCCCTGAAATTTAATATTCGCATTTGACAAATCAGTCATTTACTCTTAGCCAATTTTTTTAAAATTCTGAATCAAGACAGTGGTGATTATCATTTTTTTTTTTTGGGCCTTCATATTTTTGTACGAACCTTCTCTGTCTGCCATGGAATCGAAGAAGCACCAAGGAGCCTCGGAACCAGAGCCGCACTTCACGAAGGAAACATAGTGAGAAGTTTCGATGCAAACAACGGCGGAGAGTTCCATGTACAATCGTGGGACTGGACAATGTTCTTGGAGAATTATGAACTCGGTTGGAATATCGAGCTTCTTCGGCTCGTGGTTCGTCCGTCGCTCGTGACGATGGACCTGAAACGACACAATTTCGTATGATTACTTTCGCGGCTTCTTGGCGATGGATAGAAGGAATAAAAGATTGATTCTCGCTTCTCACCTTGTCAAGACAGTGCATGCAAAAAGCTATGCTTTCGAGACCAACGCCACACTGTCCGTAACATTCCTTGCATTCGAATTCGGCCAATTTACCGCAAACAGTGCATTGCCGTGGAGCTGCAACAAACACGTTCGGATGATATTATTCATTCGACTAATTCGAATGATTGTTCAACTCTGATAAAACGTTTGGACGACAGCGGGCCAAAATTATCATATGAAAATAGCACTCAACAGTCTTCGATTATGTCCGTTACATCGAGCAGCAAGGTTGGCTGTATCTTCTGATACATTTTGTACGATTTTCCGAAACGCGGCATTTGGATTATCAGACAGGAGGGAACCTCTTTGAGTCTGATATTGCTGGTGAGAAAACTTTGCTCCAGCAGCTGCTGCACCGTCGGGAAGCTGAGATGATCGTCCTTTTCCACGAAGAGTTGATAGTGGTACGCGTCCTGGCCGGAGCTGAGCTTGAGGAATGGTTCGGCGTTCAATATTTGTGCGACGAGTGACGTCAGAAACTCCTCTGGATCTGGAACAAAAAAAAATGTGAAGACAACTCGAAAACCTTCGTCGTGGTTTAGACGAAGACGCGCTCGATATAATTTCGTTTAGTCAACCTTTCTCTTCGCTCGTGAGTCCCGATACGGACGAAAGCTTCTCGAGCAACATCCTCAGTTCCATAACTCTGTTCGCTTTGACGAACGTATTCTTCCGCAGCGGATTCACGATCTCCTCGCGCAATACTCTCTGAACTTGCTCGTACTGTGGACAATCCTTTTCGTTCGGTGGCCTGAAACAAAATATTCGACACGATTATCAATAAAATCGTTACATTTATAAAAAATTTATCTGTATTGTCCCTCGTTTCTCAAGGGTACTGGCTTACAGCGGGTCGGCTTGACACGTAATAATTACTAATCCTCACTCATTTTTTGTCCATATCTGTTTTTTTCGCCTTTACGCACCGAGCCAGTTCCCCCTATTTTTAATTCGCTCCCTTGTATCGCATTTGCCTTAGTCTTACGAAAACCTATGCCGATACAGTCAGTCTCAGATTCGCTTCACGATACCGGAGCTACGTCGAGTTTTACCGAGAATGTAAACACGGACTACAGCTATATATTTCCGGTACACGCGTACAAGTAAGCGTGCGCCTCAAGTCTGGAGCTACCCCGTTCATATTTTTTACTTCTCGACGAAACGACGACACCGGAACCGCACCCTCGACCCGCCGGTTAACACGATTATCAATAACGCATACCGTTAAAAAATTAATCATGGAAGTGCGCAACATTTATTCTACCTGTAGAGCAAATTGTCGAAAACGCTCGTGAATGCGAACATACTGAACAGCGTCGCGTCCAAATAGCACGAATTATGGTGTCCCTGTATTCCTCGATATTTTCCGCATATACTTTCCAAATCGCCCTTTACGCAAATCGGCCTGACTATTCCCGTGACGACGGAACTCTCGACGCTTCCAAAGTCATCCCCGTTGACCTTGTACAGGTGATCGTCAGCCTAATTCGAAGGAAAAAAGAGAAAATTTCTTCCATTAGATCCACGAGTAAAAGAATATACGCGACTAGAAAAAGCCACTAACGGGAATCATGTTGAACTGTTGACAATGCTTGATATCCGTGAATATGGCACGGTGAGGCCTGCAATGAAAATATCTGACATCGTTGTAAGTCCCGTCAGTGCCAAGGTGATGTTGGCCGTCTTCCTGAAAATTCAATACAGTTTTCAATGTTAAACACCGAGACGAGCTCGCGAGGAATGGTGTTGGTGCTTATTGGTTAATACCAATTCGATAGCTGCCATAGTTTTGCCAGGTGTTATTCCTGGCGGTGTGCCAATCCATCGTATCACCCCGTAGCGCGTCTCACTGCCCAAGCGCACCTCGACTGCGCTACCAACGCTCACTTCCTCGGGATCTTCTTCTTTCTTCGCTGTACCGTTACTCCCGTGTTTCTCGCGCAGATCGTCTGTGGAAATAAAATCTTGTCATTTCAACGAAACTATCGACGTGCACAATGGACGGGTACAGATTCGGGATAACAAAAAGAAAACTGTAAATCGGACAAAACGGAGGATTTTCAGACGTAAAGTATGATAGATTCCTCGGCTTACTGTGCTTCGCGAGGCTTACGAGAGAGCCGAAACTCCCTTCCAAATCACTGCACACCTTTGACTCTATATCGCTACTCCATTTGTGCTCAAGTACAAAAGTCGGAATGTTCTGTAACGTTGCAGCCATGTTAATGTAAATATTGTTGGAACGCTGATGAAAGTCGCCCGTGAAACGTGGCTGAACGATACGTAGTAACGGTCGTACGTGCTGCAACACGGAACTTGGACACTCTGGCTCGCCAGCTCGATCTCCGGCTATTTTTAACCATCCCGGTTATTATTATCCCTCTTCGCTGTACAGGAAGCGCCGAGACGTATTGTTTACTTGCCTCCAGTGTAAGACAGTACTTTGGATCGAAGGACAATTAAAAATTGACCTGATATAGCTTCGCAAGTGGCAAAGAAGAAACCAAAAAAATACTCAAATTCTGAGACAGAATTCTCGAAATGTTAGTAATATTAAAAGTACAGCAGATATGGCATTTTAACGGCAGATGTTGTGATGAAGTATCAAGAAATACTTTCAACCCTGTTGATCGTTTTAACGTGAGGGATTCACTGAAATCCACAGTGAATTGCAGCGTATTTATTGCGTAAATATCTCGACTCGTTTGCTGTCGTGATAAACTATCAGTGTTACGTTTGATGAAGCAGTTATTACCGAGAAAATCGAGGCTCTCGAGATTTCTTGAGGCCAACGAACTCGTCTCGCTGACGACTATCTTCGATTTGGCCGATTGATGAGCGACTTTGGGAACCAGGGCGTTGTTCAAACGGGATAATGTATTGCCGTTGTTGTTGTTCTTCGTGTCGTCGAACATTGTCAAACGCTCTTCGAACGCGCTGCTCGAATCGCGCTGCGTCCTTTTGCCGTTGGTAATGTGGTTTGTCAATGTACTGTTGAGTGCAGCATCAAAGTCGAGCGGAAGAATCGTAGTCTGCATACTCGACGATTTAGCTGTAAAATAATCGACCAGATTATTCCGGAACGAGTTTGAATAGGTCCAATTTTTTATATAGGTTGTTGGAGCTAAATTTTTCCGAATATATAAGTATAGCAGGTTTACCGTTGTTACTTAGGTCGCTTAGATCGCTGTTCTTAACTTGATCGGATAGCTCGTGCTCCAGAGGACAGACCTCGCTGAGAGTTGCCAGAGTCACGTTGCCCGATGAATTTGGAATGTACTGTTTGGCTAGAGCAGACATCTGAGAGGGTGTCCGACTATCCTGGAGTGTAAACAGATAAATTTAAATCACAATTTAAATGTATCTAATAGCACCAAATTAAATTGGGACCAATGATCTCTATTTAATTTGGCGATTATTGAATGGACCATCTAAATTTTACGAAATTTTGAATTTTTGGAATTTTACAATTAAAATTGTATTTTCTTTCTGATACGAGTTTCCATATAAAATGTTAAGTTGAAAATAACATACGTTGCAGATTCACGATCAGTGGGAAAAAATATATCACACATGGCCTCAACTCAACGAATAACTGCAATTTTTATAGAGAATCTTTGTATTGAATACTGCAGAAATTAGTGATTTTTTTGTATTTTCAACCAGCCATATTTTTCAAAAGGAATTATTTTATTTTACCAACAAAGTTTCCTCTATGACAAACCAAATAATCATGGAAAATAATGTTCATCATTTATAAGCAAAAGCAGATAAGATGAGCTTTGTGAAAATCTTGAGTTTCACATTTTTTACATAATTTTTTTTTTTTCTTGGGCGGAAAACTAGTAGAAACATAAAATTAAGTGAATGTACCAATAAATCGAGGCCAAAATGGAATCCCTGTCCGAGCTCCAGAACAGGACCAATGTATTTTATTATAGCCAATGATCTTTGAGCATTGGGTTGTGAGCGATACCAGATTCTGTCGCCGAGTCTGAGATTCATAGCGTCCTGGCACAAGTTAACGTTGCTCGCTAGTCGTACTCTCTCGAGCGGTGCTTGTACAGCAGCAAGAAAGTGCCAAACTATCGCAGGCACTGGTATTAGGTCAATTTTGTGACATCGCCATTCAGTTTTTCGCCAGACATCCCTGTTGTTCGTGTCGTTTACACGAATTCTTAGACCTCCGTCAGGGTGTACCTCGTTCGCCTCTACTAGCATACCAAGCTGCAACGAGCTTACGTTCACGTCACAGACACCGGAGATGCGACTCAGAACCGTGTCTTGTTTGGCAACGTAACAGCACGAAAGGACGTTTGCGTCCTTCTCGCTTGGCCTCTTGTCCATGACAATGTTTTATTCTTCGCATTAAAGAAAAAACAACGATCTCAAATATTTCTTCTCAACTCCCAAGAGTTTCGCGATGCACTTGTGAAAGATTGTAGTGCCTTTGAGTAACTTCTATCATTGTACCGGAGTGATATACCGATTCGAGCCCTTATCGACTGGAGTTGGTCACATATTGTCCTCGCATTGTTCTAGGCCGAGTATAATTGTTTGCAATGTTAGTCACTTGTTTTTGTTACATCTTGTCGCCTTTGACAGATCGAAATTTTTCTTTTTTTATCTACTATTATATTATATAAAATCATTACTCGAAATCAAGTACAGAGGGTGCTGCTTCGTCGATAAGACGGAGACCTGTGGCGTGTCCTATTGTGGAATTAGAATATTGCAAAACACTCGGACTTCTATAATTCTATCGGAATAACATTTCGGTTCGACATATTGTTCTCGTTTTGTTAATTCCAGGCCGAAAATAATTGTTTGCAATCTTACTCACTTGTTTACATCTCGTAGCATTTGCCACATCGAAATTAGTCTTTTCTTACCTACCATTATATTAAAATCATTACTCGAAATCAAGTACAGAGTGCGCTGTTTCGTCGATAAGAAGGAGACCTTGTTTCGATCGTCGAATCAGAATGTATGGAAAACATACGGTCCGAGAAATCGAGACGTAACCTCAAAATATCGTAATTTTAATGTACATGTTAAGCCGGTACATTGCGAGTTAAACGATCTAATACATCTTCGAGTTAACAGAAAGAAAAATGCAACGTTACTATAATTCTATCGGCCGACTGCGTAAGACCTTTGTAAAGCCGAAACCATGCTCTATCAGATACTTCACAACCGACAAAACCCAAGACGAAAAGGAAGTTTTGAAAAATGAGGAACAAGTTCTTGAAAAAATAGAGGAACCAGTTGTTGAAAAAAATGCTGAACAAGTTGTTGAAAAAAAGGTTGAATTGAGCGGTTTTGCAAAAGCCTTTGAAAAATTCGGCACTCCCGTGCCGGTGAAACCGGAACAAGTTGAAAGTTTCGCCCATCTAGTTCGTCACTCCAAGCTTATAGATGTGAGTCAATTTTTATTCGCGTGTTATTTCATTTGAACGTCCCTATAATCGTTATTATTAATTCAAACATCTACTTAGACAGTGTCATTTTGTTCCCTTTACAGCTAGGAGATCCAAAAGGGAAACTGGTCTCCGGAAAGATATTTCATGTTGTTGGTGACGACTTATACATTGATTTTGGCTGGAAGTTCCACTGCGTGTGTGCGCGGCCAGTGAACAATAGAAGGTGATTATCTTTATTGCTTTGAGCTATTTGTTGACACTATTTAAATTCATTTGCATTTCAGAGATTACGTTCGCGGAGCAAGCGTGCGATTGAGAATAAAACAGTTGGAGCTATCTACTAGATTCCTAGGCGCAACCAAGGACCTCACAATCTTAGAAGCGGAGTGCACTCTCATGGGATTGCTCTATAGCCCAATGAGAAACGTTAAAGATTTCTTATAAAGATTGGCCTAAAAACCATTCAGAATTTTTTATCGTACCCTTGTATTATAAATAAATGCTTATGTTTACTCAAACTTTACACATCCCATTACTGTTAAGTTTGCAGGTGGAATCTCGACTTACTTTCCCAGAGAGCAAACTGACCAATATATTATACCACTACTAACTGACCAATATATTATACTTTGTAGACTGTAACTTAGATTGCCCACTTTCTAAAAACCGATCAAATTCTAAAAACTTCAATTTCGTATTATTGTACCATGTTGAATACTCTTCAGGGCATGTTTTTTTTAATGGAACCACATCAATTGTTATTTCATACTCCCCGCGATTTTCTGAATTAAAAAAAAAATAATGACCATCTCTTTAGTGGGATTGTTATGTACAGTTTGTTTTTTTTTTTACAATGCCCGCGTCGATATTGTGCAATAACACGATAAAAGAAACAGTTTGTTATTCATTTGTAAAGCTGATATATCTGATATCAATAAACTGGTAAAACCAAAATTATGATGGCCTGATGGAATTTTTTTCGTCATATGTATTGGGCAATGACGAGACCTCATTATCCCAATACGTACCCAATACGAGCGCTGATAAGAGAATACTGATAAGTGAATAAATAACATTGTAATCGACAAAACCCCGAAAAGACCTGGACACGATATACACATATTACATATATATATATATACACATCAATTTTTTTTTGTTGTAGCAAATAGAAAAAAGTTGCGCTATGTATCGGTTAAGGGCATTTACATTCGCAAGGTGAGGACTTTACCCAATACATAGAGTAAAAAGTATATCAGTGTTATCGGACTGTTTATATCAGCCTTCCATATTTCGGCAGGAGCAACATAACCTGTTACGCGGAGCGGGAATTTTCAACGACAAGGGGAAGAAGCGAGAGAATCAACAAAGTATTTATTGTTCTAATTATTGAAAATATTCGTTCGATTGTATAGATGTAGTTTACGTATTTGTTTCGCACAGATCCTGATAGCGAACAGAGGCGAGATAGCATGTCGAGTATCGAGAACCGCAAAGAAGCTCGGAATAAAGACGGTCGCGGTTTACAGCGAGGCGGACAGAAATTCTATGCACGCGGAATTGGCCGACGAGGCTTACTGCATAGGTCCGGCACCGTCCGGTCAGAGCTACCTGCGACAGGACAAGATAATAGCCGTCGCCAAGAATTCGAGATGCCAGGCTATACACCCGGGCTACGGATTCCTGTCGGAGAACACGGAGTTCGCGGAATTGTGCGAGAGGGAAAAAATCGTATTCATAGGACCTCCGGCAAGCGCCATAAGAGACATGGGAATAAAAAGTACATCGAAGGCGATCATGGCTGAAGCTGGAGTACCGATAATTCAAGGTATCTTAAGAATCTTGCAAGCTTACTTACCGTTACGATCTATGCAGTACACAATTTAATTTATTTTATTTTATTCCTCAGAATTTAATGATTTAATTTAATTCCCCAGGATTTAATGATTTAACATAATTCCTTGGGATTTAATAACATAATGTAATTCCTCAGGATACCACGGAGACGATCAGACTGACGAGAATCTTCTGAAGGAAGCAAAAAAAATTGGTTTTCCGCTGATGATAAAAGCTGTCCGAGGAGGCGGTGGAAAAGGAATGAGGATCGCCATGCAGGAGTCAGATTTTTTCCAGGCTCTTGTGTCGGCGCGAACAGAGTCGCAAAAAGCATTTGGCGACAGCGCTGTGCTCTTGGAAAAGTACATTTCGGAGCCACGTCACGTGGAGGTGCAAATATTTGCTGACAAATACGGCAACGCGGTGCATCTGTTCGAACGGGACTGCTCCGTTCAACGGCGTCATCAGAAAGTCATCGAAGAGGCTCCAGCAGTAAAGTTCTATATCCAGTAATTTTTCATAGGTTTACTCTGCACATAAATTGAACAATGTTGATTTGCCTTTAGCCAGGTGTGTCGCCAGAGCTCAGGGCGGAACTGGGGTTGGCTGCGGTTCGAGCTGCAAAGGCTGTGGGCTATGTTGGTGCCGGCACAGTAGAATTCATCATGGACAGGCACGACAATTCTTTTCACTTCATGGAAATGAATACACGGCTGCAAGTGGAGCATCCGGTTACCGAAGAAATCACTGGAACAGATTTGGTTGAATGGCAACTGAAGGTAGCGGCTGGGGAGAAGCTCCCGCTTACGCAAGAAGATATCAATCTGAGAGGTCACGCATTCGAAGCGCGAATCTATGCGGAGGTAATGGACGAATGGACAGTTTGGCTGTATCCGCTGAACGTACCTAATTTTTCTCATATGTTCGCAACAGGATCCCCGTGGTGGTTTTTTGCCAGGAGCCGGACCTCTCGTCCACCTGACGCTTCCCCAAGTGACGAAGAACGTCAGGGTGGAAACGGGAGTCAGGCAGAACGACGAAGTGTCGATACACTACGATCCTATGATCGCGAAACTGGTCGTTTGGGGCAGGGACAGAAACGAAGCGCTCAGCATACTCCAGGCTAAATTGTCCGAATACGATGTAATGTACATTTGCGTTTCTTCCGTGGGGAATTTTGATAATTATTTATAATATTTGACGACGATTTTCCATTGAAAGAATTCAATAATAGATTTATAGAATGAAAACTAGAAATAGACAGTAGTTTAAAGTACCGAGTAACTCCGCAGAAATTATGGATAGATTAATTTGTGTCGTATCTAATAATCGTTTAAAATTCTTTGTACTTTGTAGATTGCCGGTTTGGAGACCAACGTCGAGTTTATAAAGGATCTGTGTCGCCATCCCAAATTTCAAGCAGCCGAGGTGCACACCGGCTTCATCGACGAAAATTACTCGAGTCTCTTTCCGAAACTGCAGCCACCGTGTGAAATATTGTCGCAGGCTGCGCTGGCATTGATATTATCGGAAGAGATGGCGAGCCTGAAGTCGGCTTTGAAGCGACAGGACTCTTTTAGTCCGTTCAATACGGAAATGGGACATCGAGTCAATCATTCGTTGAGCAGACGATTCGAGCTCGTTGATCAGGGCGATAAATTGACGGTTGATGTGGTTTACGTGGAGCCGGAAGTATACTCGATGAGGGTCAATGACGTTGGATCGTGGAAATCGGTCACGGGGACTTTGACGAAAGAGGGCAATACTCTCGTCTTGAGATCCGAGATCGACGGTAAAAAGCAAAAATCGAGGATCGTTCGCGTGGGGCGCGATTTGTATATATTCGCTGTGAGTAAATATTTTTTATTTTGATGGCGTATTATCGGGTGGTACGATAACCGTGAAATTGTTGAGTAGGACAGGAAATGGAAATTGACGGTTCCCGAGGCAGCGTTCGTTAAAACTCTTACGAAAGAGTCAGAAATATCCGGCGGCGCCGCAGCAAGCCCCATGCCGGGAGTCGTGGACAGAATACTGGTAAAGTCGGGGGACGTCGTGAACAAAGGTGATCCGATGATAGTCATCGTTGCGATGAAGATGGAGGTAAGCTTCCTTCGAATTACGCTTAAGTTTCAATGAAATTCGCATCCTCATTATAGACTATGACATTTAGAAATAGGTAATTTAGACTTAGAAAAAATATATTTACCGGAAATACATCACTTCCGGTTTGAAAAACGCATTTTTCAACCGGAAGTTCGGTTATACTGAAAATATGTCACTTCCGGTCGAAAAAATGCGATTCTCAAACCGGAAATAAAGTATTTTCAGTACGGATCACCTCCGGTCGAAAAATTGGATTCTCAAACCGGAAGTAAAGTATCTTCAGTATGACGTCATTTCTGGTCGAAAAATTTGATTGTCAAACCGGAAGTAACGTATTTCCACTATTGTTTTCATGTAAGATAATGTAATTTACCGCCTTTACTCGATTATTTCAGCATACTATTAGAGCGTCCGCCGATGGAACGATCGAGGATATTTCCTGCGCAGTTGGTGATAACGTAGCGAAGGGCAAACTTCTCGTCAGACTGGCTGAAACTTCCGACGCAAGTGGGGACACGAAACAAGTCTAGAACAAAAAGCACAAAAGGGGACGTTGCAATATTTTGAACAATTATATTTTTTTACCAGTGTTTTTGTACATAATTATTGGTTGTGCGAATATATCTGGACTTTCCAAGCCCGAGGGTGTTTGTGCACGTCTGAACAAAAATAGTTGTTAATTCACGAAACGAAGGTCTTCCAAATCTCATTCCAAGTTTCAACCATAAAAGGCGTGCGCGCCGTTTGGACAGACACACGTCTGTGGGGATTAGCGGCAGTTAGCGTTTTCGAAAAAAAAATCCATTAACTATACATGCACAAAAACGTTGTTTATGGAAATCGCTCATAACGTTAAGCGCGCAAGATTAATGGTTGGTCGCGAGTGATAGGTACGTGTACGGTATCCAGACCGAATTTCGAAGTAACTCTTACTGGCCGCAGTCACGAAAGCTTCGCGAGGTGAGATAATGAGGTAGCGGTATGGAAACCGGCGATTATCGTATTATAAACGTTCTTCTAAACTGTGAAGACGTCGCGAGTGTTGCTACGACAAAAACAATTCCACGAACGCGTCAATGACACGTACAATCGTGCGAAAAATAATACGACTCTTTTATACATAAACATTTGCAAAGAAGTAGCAAATACGCTCTTGCTATCCCGTAAAAAGTAGCGAATGGCACGCTATTGATATCGAATTTCGATCGACGACACGAGACAAACCGGTCATGTTTTTTTTTTTAATTTTTTTTATGGAAATGCAATTCCATTATTGACTGGGCCAATAAATCGGCGTTCGGACGAGCGTCCGTGTCTGCAATCGATCTTCGCGCGAGGCGGGTGGTAATTGGACTTGGTGGGTAACTAAGCGAATCCGTGCAGCGATCGATCATTTAACAGCCGCGCGCGTTTGTGTTTCAGGTGTTTGCCGGTACGAGGAATACATATTCATACATATCGCATATTCCTACCCGAGGGCTGTAACAACGCCCCTCCTGGCACTGGTCTGATGCACCATCACCACCTTGTGAGCATCCCCGCGGTATATCACGGAGGAATACTTTGTACAGTCATCTCTATAACTCGCTGGCCATGAACTTTGCCTTGCGATCGTGACGAGAAGTTCGACGAATAACCGATCGAGCATCATTCTCGCACCATCATCATCATCATCGCCGTCATCATCATCATCGTCTTA
This sequence comes from Ichneumoninae sp. B BG-2022a, assembly GCA_030522725.1. Lineage (NCBI taxonomy): Eukaryota > Metazoa > Arthropoda > Insecta > Hymenoptera > Ichneumonidae > Ichneumoninae sp. B BG-2022a. The sequence continues at coordinate 1,559 of JAPYZD010000401.1, read as the reverse complement.
TCGGAAATTCCGTAATCAAAGGTCGCTTCCGACGCAAAACCCCGACGTAGTCTTCCTATAGCTTACATACCACAGTTTCACAGTTACGTGCGGAGCGTTTAGATGATTAGAATCACGGATTAGTTCCAATCAAGTTTCGCTCGCACAGGCTGCACTTCTATTTTCATTCGTCGAACTTTAGCGGTGGAACACACTATCCAGCCTGGATCAATATCTTCGATAATTCAGATCGTTATTATGACATTTGGAACAAGCCACAGCCCCGGATGTTTGCTATAATGAAGACTTAAAGAAGAAATGCTTTTTTTTTTGTTTTTTCTTCGTAGGTGTCGATCGCCGTCGGGACGTATTACTTTCGACGTGGCACATAACAACCGGATATTTTTGACTTGGCGTGCTTTCAAACTGTTTCCATCAGGCGAAATCCTCACTTAGTTCGACATCGCGAGGAAATTCGAACCTTAAACTTTCACAAACCAATCAAATTCTCTGATAGGTGTGGAACGAGACCGGCTTATGTGAGACTGAATTAGATTGAATTCCATATTCAATTTGTGGCGCGACCGACACAGTGTCGTTTCGTCTCGGATCTTCCGAACCGTGGATTTAAACAATCAATATCATCATTCTCAAGTATATTTTATTTTTTATTATTAATCCTTCGGATATCTTCCAGAAAATCGGAATAAGGTTTGACGACGGTAAACCGCACAATGGAAATTTGTTGCAATATTAAGATGCTAAAGAGGCTTTCGTGTGACCTTCAAAGGGCCAAGCGAAAGCACGGATTCAAGACAGACAATCTACCTCGATAAGGAAATTTACTCCAACATCTGTTAAATTAGACACACGCGGGTCCTGGTGTGAGGCATTGCGTCACTGGGCATTGATAAAAATCAATATCACCACGCTCAATTATAAAAACAATAAAAATAAATAAAAATTATGCATCTTTCATATACTTCCGGAAAATCGAATTAAGATTTGAACACGGTTCACCGCACAATGGAAATTTGTTGCCATATTAAGATGCTGAAGAGACTTTCGTATGACCTTCAAAGGGCCTAGCGAAAACACAGGTTCATGATAGGTATTCCTCGAAATATTCCTCGAAAACGGAATTTAATTCCACACCTGTTAAATGAGATACGACCGGTGCCCTGTGTGCGAGTAACTGAGACATCGTTTCCCTGAGCATTTTTTAAGTAATCAATATCACCATGCTCAAGTATAAAAAAAACATAGCAAAACGAAAATGTTAATCTTTCATATACTTCTTGAAAATCGGAATAAGGATTCATAACGAATAAGGAAACATAGCTTCGCTGGAAATTTTTTACGTAATCAATATCACCATTTTCAAGCACAAAAAAATTATAACCTTTCATATACTTCCTGAAAATCGGAATAAGAATTCACAAGGAAAAAAGAAACATAGCTTCACTGTGCACTTTTTTTTGTACATAATCAATATCACAATTTTCAAATATTAAAACAAAAAATCGTAGTCTTTCATATACTTCCTGAAAATCGGAATAAGGATTCACAAGGAAAAAAGA